>CM053027.1:11782554-11834101 GCA_028564925.1 Lithobates sylvaticus | reverse complement strand
TGAACGATCCATAGTGTGTTGTGCTGCATTTCTTTAACCACTTACCAACTGGGCAGTTAAACCCCCTTCCTAACCAGACCAATTTTCAGCTTTCGGTGCTCTCACACTTTGAATGACAATTACTCAGTCATGCAACACTGTACCCAAATTAATTTTGTGTCCTTTTTTCCACACAAATAGAGCTTTCTTTTGGTGGTATTTAATCACTGCTGGGTTTTTTATTTTTTGCGCTATAAATAAAAAAATACTGAAAATTCGGTAAAAAAAAAAAAAAAATTCTTTGTTTCTATTAAAAATTATTGCAGAGTATTGGCAAGTATTGGCAGGGTATTGGCAGAGTATTGGCAGAGTATTGGCAGAGTATTGGCAAGTATTGGCAAGTATTGGCAGAGTATTAGCAAGTATTGGCAAGTATTGGCAAGTATTGGCAAGTATTGGCAGAGTATTAGCAAGTATTGGCAGAGTATTGCAGTGTTGCAGTGTTGCACAGTATTGCACAGTGGTGGCAGAGCATTGCACAGTGGTGGCAGAGCATTGCACAGTGGTTGCAGAGCAATGCACAGTAGTTGCAGAGCAATGCACAGTGGTTGCAGTGCATTGCACAGTGGGGGCAGAGCATTGCACAGTGGTTGCATAGCATTGCACAGTGGGGGCATAGCATTGCACAGTGGGGGCAGAGCATTGCACAGTGGTTGCAGAGCATTGCACAGTGGTGGCAGAGCATTGCACAGTGGTGGCAGAGCATTGCACAGTGGTGGCAGAGTATTGCACAGTGGGGGCAGAGCATTGCACAGTGGTTGGCAGAGTATTGTACAGTGTTGGCAGAGTATTGCACAGTGGGGGAAGAGCATTGCACAGTGGTGGCAGAGCATTGCACAGTGGTTGCAGAGTATTGCACAGTGGTTGCAGAGTATTGCACAGTGGTTGCAGAGTATTGCACAGTGGGGGAAGAGCATTGCACAGTGGGGGCAGAGCATTGCACAGTGGTTGGAGAGTATTGTACAGTGTTGGCAGAGTATTGCACAGTGGGGGCAGAGCATTGCACAGTGGTGGTAGAGCATTGCACAGTGGTTGCAGAGTATTGCACAGTGGCTGCAGAGTATTGCACAGTGGTTGCAGAGTATTGCACAGTGGGGGCAGAGCATTGCACAGTGGTTGCATAGCATTGCACAGTGGGGGCATAGCATTGCACAGTGGGGGCAGAGCATTGCACAGTGGTTGCAGAGTATTGCACAGTGGTTGCAGAGTATTGCACAGTTGTTGCAGAGTATTGCACAGTGGGGGCAGAGCATTGCACAGTGGTGGCAGAGTATTGCACAGTGGGGGCAGAGCATTGCACAGTGGTTGGAGAGTATTGTACAGTGTTGGCAGAGTATTGCACAGTGGGGGCAGAGCATTGCACAGTGGTGGTAGAGCATTGCACAGTGGTGGTAGAGCATTGCACAGTGGTTGCAGAGTATTGCACAGTGGTTGCAGAGTATTGCACAGTGGGGGCAGAGCATTGCACAGTGGTTGCAGAGTATTGCACAGTGGTGGCAGAGTATTGCACAGTGGTGGCAGTGTATTGCACATTGCAGGCACTTGCCAGCGATGTGGGCACTACACATCCAGCCCACAGCGCTGGTCCCGTCTCTCCCCCTTTCTGCTTCTCCCCTCTCACTGTACGATGGGTACAGAGAGGGGAGGGAGGAACCAGCGCCATGACATGACGCCGGTTTGTGTACATGTGATCGCTCTGTCATTTGACAGAGCGATCACGTGGTAAACGGCCGCTATCAGCGGCTGTTTACCGTGATCCGTGATGCGCCGGGTCCTCGGGAACCGGCGGTCACGGATGTTCCCGAGTGCGCGCCACAGGGGGCGCGCGGGAGCAAGCTTCCAGGAGGACGTCCGTAGGACGTCCACCCTGAATAAGCCGACCGCGCTGTAGCCGTCTTTCGGCTATGGCTGGTCGGCATGTGGTTAAACTGGCGGCACAATGCAGAATTAGGCTGGATTCACACCTATGGCAGTTTTAGTGCTTTTTGCATTTTGAAGATTAGCACTACAGAACGTGTTCCATAGGAAACCACTGTAGTGCAAATATGCAAAATGAAAAAAGCACAAAATAAGTGTCAATTCAGCCTTATACCCCGTACACACGGTCAGAAATTCCGACGGAAAATGTCCAATCGGACCATGTTGTCGGAAAATCCGACCGTATGTGGGCTCCATGGGACCATCGGAATTTCTGACTGAATAAATTTGAGATCCTGCTCTCAAATTTTCCGACAACAAAATCCGATCTGACTTTTTCCGATCCTGTGTAGAGAATTCCGACGGACAAAGTGCCACGCATGCTCGGATCAAATTAGGAGACCAAACCTATTGGCTACTAGCCTCTAGGTAGTTCCGTCGTACGCAACGAACGTCACCACCTTCAGAATGATCGGATTTTCCGACAACTTTGTCTGACCGTGTGTATGCAACACCAGTGTCGGACAAAAATCCGTCTGAAAAAATCTGACGGATTTTGTGGTCGGAATTACCGACTGTGTGTACGGGGCATTACAGTAATAGGCGAAACAGACATGTCATGTGTTGTGCTGGGGGAGCTACAGTAACCACTTCAACACTGGGCACTTTTACCCCCTGCCTAGGCCAATTTTTAGTTTTCAGAACTGTGACACTTTGAATGACAATTGGGTGATCATGCAACACCGTACCCATATGACAATTTTATCATTTTTTTTTTCACACAGATAGAGCTTTCTTTTGGGTGGTATTTGATCAACACTGAGTTTTGTATATCTTGCTAAATAAACAAAAAAAATTTGTAAAAAATTGATTTTTCTTAATTTCTGTTATAAAATTTAGCAAAATTTAGCAAATAAATAATAATTATTCATAAATTTAGGCCAAAATTTTACTGATACATTTCTAACTAAAACTTAGACAGAATTCAGAGAGTAGTGGTAATGATTCTTACTCTGAATGGTCTAAGTTTATCAGTGGTGTACCCCAAGGTTCAGTGTTAGTAGTGTACCCCAAGGTTCAGTGTCATTAGTGATGTACCCCAAGGTTCAGTGTCATTAGTGATGTACCCCAAGGTTCAGTGTCATTAGTGATGTACCCCAAGGTTCAGTGTTATTAGTGATGTACCCCAAGGTTCAGTGTCACTAGTGGTGTACCCCAAGGTTCAGTGTTATTAGTGATGTACCCCAAGGTTCAGTGTTATTATTAGTGTACCCCAAGGTTCAGTGGTATTAGTGGTGTACCCCAAGGTTCAGTGTCATTAGTGGTGTATCCCAAGGTTCAGTGTTATTAGTGATGTACCCCAAGGTTCAGTGTTATTAGTGGTGTACCCCAAGGTTCAGTGTCATTAGTGGTGTACCCCAAGGTTCAGTGTTATTAGTAGTGTACCCCAAGGATCAGTGTCATTAGTGGTGTATCCCAAGGTTCAGTGTTATTAGTAGTGTACCCCAAGGATCAGTGTCATTAGTGGTGTATCCCAAGGTTCAGTTTTATTAGTGGTGTACCCCAAGGATCAGTGTCATTAGTGGTGTATCCCAAGGTTCAGTGGTATTAGTGGTGTACCCCAAGGTTCAGTGGTATCAGTGGTGTACCCCAAGGTTCAGTGGTATTAGTCGTGTACCCCAAGGTTCAGTGGTATTAGTGATGTACCCCAAGGTTCAGTGTTATTAGTGATGTACCCCAAGGTTCAGTGTTATTAGTGGTGTACCCCAAGGTTCAGTGGTATTAGTGGTGTACCCCAAGGTTCAGTGTTATTAGTGATGTACCCCAGAGTTCAGTTTTATTAGTGGTGTACCCCAAGGTTCAGTGTTATTAGTGGTGTACCCCAAGGTTCAGTGTTATTAGTGATGTACCCCAAGGTTCAGTGTTATTAGTGGTGTACCCAAGGTTCAGTGTTATTAGTGATGTACCCCAAGGTTCAGTGTTATTATTGGTGCATCCCAAGGTTCAGTGTTATTAGTGGTGTACCCCAAGGTTCAGTCTTATTAGTAGTATACCCCAAGGTTCAGTGTTATCAGTGGGGTACCCCAATGTTCAGGATTATTAGTAGTATACCCCAAGGTTCAGTGGTATTAGTGGTGTACCCCAAGTTTCAGTGTTATTAGTAGTGTGCCCCAAGGTTCAATGTTATCAGTGGGGTACCCCAAGGTTCAGTGTTATTAGTAGTGTACTTCAAGGTTCAGTGTAATCAGCGGGGTACCCCAAAGTTCAGTGTTATTAGTGGTGTACCCCTAACGTTAAATGTTATTAGTAGTGTACCCCAAGGTACAGTGCAATTAGTGGTGTACCCCTAAGGTTCAGTGTTATTAGTGGTGTACCCCGAGGTTCAGTGTTGGGACCATTATTAGTGGTGTACCCCAGGTTCAGTGTTATTAGTGGTGTACCCCACATTGCTTTTTTATGCTTTTATAACTTTTTTTTACTTTTATGTACCCAGTTGAAGACTTTTTAGTCGTAACGCGTAGGGCCAGCGTTCCCAGCTTCCCATGGTTGAGTTTTGCTAATTACCAATAGACCAGCCCTCGGGTCAGAATCTGTGTCCGCTTTGAACCTGCGTTCACCTGCCGAAGAGTTTGGGAACCGCCATCTTGGTGCCATCTCAGGTACTCCCATCCAAGTCCGAGACGAGTCGGGACTGCAAGTCGCTGCATGACCATCCAGGCTGCTACTCTCGGAAGTTGTCTGTTCAAGCCTTGTAGACGCACTGCCGTATGGTATATGCGTCCAGCAGGATCGGTAAGAGTACCCATTCTTTCCATCTGAATATCTCTAGTGTTTGCTGATCCATCTTGGTTAATTTTGAACGTCCATCCCTCACTTGAGCCCATACCTCAGTGAGTGAAGAGATCCATCCCTCCTTGATTGGACATTTCATGGTAATACCTCTTTGGACTGTTTTAGTTTACCATTCACTGGTTTATTTATCACTGATTATTTACCGTTATAGGTCAATTCTACACTGATTAGGTGTTTTTTTTTTATATTCTGTCACCTACTCACAGCGCTACACTTTTCGTTTGATATTTGCCTTTGACTTTGTGTGTTAGCTGCTTTAAGTTACTTTTTTATTTTTTCTCACATATATAGGTTTAGCACAGTATTTTATCCCCTTTCCACTTGCTATGCCCATCAAATGCAGTCACTTTGCCCATCAATTGCAGCCTTGCTATGCCCATCAAACGCAGCCACTGTGCCCATCAAACGCAGCCACTGTGCCCATTAATTGCAGCCTTGCTATGCCCATCAAACGCAGCCACTGTGCCCATCAAACGCAGCCTCACTGTGCCCATCAAACGCAGCCTCACTGTGCCCATCAAACGCAGCCTCACTGTGCCCATAAAAAGCAGCCACTGTGCCCATCAAACGCAGCCTCACTGTGCCCATCAAATGCAGCCACTGTGCCATCAAATTTAGACAAGGAATGAGAGTCTGCACAGTGGGTTGGTCACGATTAACCTGTCACCTGCCTGAGATCATAATTGACAGGATGACAACCCCCACTTTAGGTTGTCATGCTCCAAATAAATTATTTTTTGCTGTAATTCACAAATGGAAGGTACATTGGATGACCCAAATATTTCCCATCTGTCTGCTTTTCATTTCAGAGTAAAATCACATGGATGTTTCCTTAAAGACAAGAAACAAACTTTGTTTGTGAAAGACGGTTCTCCCTTTTCTAAGTCATGGTATATCTAGTAGTTGGTCACATTCAACTGGACTTTGACTGGACTCCTTCTGTAATGTATTAGAACTTGGATGAGAAGCAAAATGGCAGCAACATTACAGATCAAGTCCAGTAGAATGGGACCAACTATTACTAGTTCTAACAATGCTTGCTCAGCTGAAACATACAGATCAATGTTGAGTGATGGATTCTCTTTGTAGATGGAGGTACATTTGGCTTTGGTCTGAACAGAACACAACTTAACCACTTCCAGACCAGCCTCGTTTTGGATTTTAGGTGTTTACATGTTTAAAACGTTTTTTTTTTTGCTAGAAAATGACTTAGAACCCCCAAACATTATATATTGTTTTTTTTTTCTAACACCCTAGAGAACAAAATGGCGGTCATTGCAATACTTTTTTTCACATCGTATTTGCGCAGCGGTCTTACAAGCGCACTTTTTTTGGAAAAAAGTCACTTTTTTTAATAAAAAAAATAAGACAACAGTAAAATTAGCCCAATTTTTTTTTTGTATTGTGAAAGATAATATTATGCCAAGTAAATTGATACCCAACATGTCCTGCTTCAAAATTGCGGCCGCTCGTGAAATGGCGTCAAACTTTTACCCTCAAAAATCTCCATAAGCGACATTTAAAAAATTCTACAGGTTGCATTTTTTGAGTTACAGAAGATCGCGGCGACTGATCGCGGCGATACATCACATGTGTGGTTTGACTACCGTTTTCATATGTGGGCGCTACTCACGTATGCGTTCGCTTCTGCGCGTGAGCTCGTCGGGACGGGGTGTTTTAAAAAAAAAATTTGTTTTGTTTTTTGTTTTTCTTATTTATTTTACTTGAATTTATTATTTTTTACACTGTTTTAAAAAAAAATGGATCACTTTTATTCCTATTACAAGGAATGTAATCATCCCTTGTAATATAAAAAAGCATGACAGGTCCTCCTAAATATGAGATCTGGGGGGTCAAAATTCCTCAGATCTCATATTTGGACTTAAATGCAAAGAAAAAAAAAATTTCATTTAAAAAAATGACTTTTGGAAATTGTGCCTTTAAGACGTGATGTTTTGACGTCGCTTCCGCCCTGCTATGGTATAGAGACGGGTGGCGGCCATCTTAGCCTCACTCGTCTCTATACCCAGGCACTGAAAGGACCCGACCGCCTCCGCCGCTGCCGACGGCTCCGGTAAGCGGCGGAAGGCGCGGGAGAGCGGCACCTCTCCCGCCGCCGATAACGGTGATCTCGCGGCGAACCCGCCGCAGACACCACCATTATCGGAAACCGAACCGCTCACTGGAAAAAGGGATACCTCGGTTGTGGCAGCAGCTGCTGCCGTTACCGAAATATCCCTCTTCAAACTCAGAACATATATATACAGTGAGCGGTCGGTAAGTGGGACTACATCTTCTATATTTTCCCGTTCATAAATGATGAAATATGTTATTTTTTTTCTCCTTCAGAGACCCCGATGAGTGGGCATGAGCTGGACTCTCTCTTCTTAATTGGAGACGTCTTTCAGGGTCTGATTAACCTTTTTGCTGGACTTGAAAATTTTTAATAATATCTGATCCGGCTTTGATTAGACCACCAAAATAAATCCACCAAAGAAAAATACCACATTTAGTCAAATTTTCAAGGAAATATTTGTGCCAAATGGGTATTTTGAATTGACCATCAATGTACTAGACAATTTTTTTTGTTTCCGTTGATTCGTAACGATTCGTACATTCGTAAGTTGTCGGTGTTCGTATTCGTAACGATTCGTACATTCGTAAGTTGTCGGTGTTCGTATTCGTAACGATTCGTACATTCGTAAGTTGTCGGTGTTCGTATTCGTAACGATTCGTACTTTCGTAAGAGTTATTTTTTCGTTGATTCGTTTTTCCGTTAGTTTAATTTTCGTTTATTCGAAATTCGGACGCATTCGTATTTATTCGTACATTCGTAACATTCGTAGATTCGTAATCGGAGCATAATTCATAATTTTATTTAATGTGTATGCTATTATTACATTGTAAGAGACACGGAAAATTACGATTCGAAAAAAAAAGTTACGAATGTACGAATTTTTTCGTTCAATCCATTTGAAGCACGTTAAGCAACGCCATTGTAAGAGACACGGAAAATTACGATTCGAAAAAAAAAAAAAGTTACGAATGTACGAATTTTTTCGTTCAATCTATTCGAAGCACGTTAAGCAGCACCATTGTAAGAGACACGCAAAATTTACAATTCAACAAAAAAAAAAAGTTACGAATGTACGAATTTTTTTCGTTCATTTTCATTTTCGTTGTTCCTGTTTTCGTTTTTTTCTGATTTTCTTCATTCGTACATTCGTTGTTTCTAATTAGTTTTTTCGGATTTTCGTTATTTTCGGATTCGTTCGATTCGAACGTTTCAGTATTCGTTAAAATTTTTAGCGAATCGTTCGTTCATTCATTCGAAAACGAACGAACGAAAATAACGAAAAAAAAAAGAAAAACGAAAAAAAAAAAAAAAAACGAAACGAATTGCACATGTCTACAATGTACTAATGCTGACGATATAGGAATCACACATAATAGAGGTGGTACGGCAATTTCCACGTTTGCCACATCTGCACAACCAACGTTTTATACAGAGACCTCTTTATGTCTAATGGACACATTGTAGTGCAGTTGAAGTTCAAGGCTGTTCTAGCTGTAAGCTAAGGGGAAGGGAGGGGATTGTGAGCAGTTATAAAAAATGCAAGGAGGTGAATGGATCTATGATCTCAATGCAATATACCTGATGGGGCTCAGTGTTGATCTGGATAATTTCTATAAAGTGTTCATTTTTGTGGCTTTCTTCGGGTAAAGATTTCTTGAAACATCAAGATTGATAAATCTTTTTTTTTTCCTTTTATTTATTTACTACAATTATGCTAGGAAATAGCTTTTTTTTTTTTTTTTTTAGAATCACAGTATCATGTTAATCAGGGGTTCATTTTTTTTTACATTGAACCAAATAAATATCTGGTTTGCCTAACCTTTCGAAACAAAAACCTTTTTTGACAAAAAAAAAAAATTAAATTCAAGTAAGTATTTTTCACTCCATACCTCTCAGCCTACTCCAAATCTCCAAATTCCTTTTCTTTGCTGCTGTGATCTGACTTCCTGTTAGAGGGTGGCTACATTGGTTCTCCATGCTCCCACTGTATGTAGGAACGTAGTCACCCTCACTTCCTTGCTCCCGAGATGGACTATGGACTACAGACTAGGGGAGGTGTAGTGTGCATAGATGTAAAACGCTTGTTCCAAGGGAAAGTGAAGGGGAAAAGGAAAGAGGAAAAAAAATACAGAAGAAAAGAAGAAATTTCATGAAAAATATATTACAGGATCATTAATTAGTGGATGTGTATGGATTATGTTTGGAAAATAAGGATACAATTTATTGTCACTTTGACAACTTCCCACCCGCCGTATGCAAAATGATGACCGTAGGGTGGTTGTATTATCCTTCCTGGGCGTCATATGAAGTCCAGCAGAATAAGCTGCTCGTGCACGCCCACTGGTCGTGCGGTGTGTCGATCCGACACACTGCATCTGATCTAGGTAAAGAGCCTATGACGCAGGCTCTTTACCACTTGATCAGCTGTGACCAATCACAGCTGATCACATGGTAATCAGGAAGTGCCGTTTAACGGCATTCTTTTATTCGCACTGACAAGGCTCGGGTAGAGGAGAGCCGATCAGCGGCTCTCCTGACAGGGGGGGTCTGCGCTGATAATCAATGCATTGATTATCAGTGCAGACCCATCAGCAATGCCCACCAGTGCCCGCCAGTGATGCCCATCAGTGCCCTACCAGTGATGCCCACCAGTACCCACATGTGATGCTAATCAGTGCCCACCTGTACCCACACGTGATGCCAATCAGTGCCCACCTGTACCCACACGTGATGCCAACCAGTGCCCACCTGTATCCACGTGTGATGCCAATCAGTGCCCACCTGTACCCACATGTAATGCCAAGGATGCCAGGGCCCATTAGTAATGCCAGTCAGTTCCCATCAGTAATGCCTGTCAGTGCTTCCTTATCAGTGCTGCCCATCAGTGCCCATAATTGCCACCTATCAGTGCCCATCATTGCTGCCCATCTTTGCTGCCCATCAGTGACATATTATCAGTGCCACCTATCAATGCCCACCAGTGCCACCTATCAGTGCCCATCAGTGCTGCCTATCAGTGCCCATCAGTGCTGCATATCAGTGCCCACCAGTGCTGCATATCAGTAGCCACCTATCAGTGCCCATCAATGCTGCATATTAGTGCCTCCTCATCAGTGCCACCTCATTAGTGCCCATCAGTGAAGGAGAAAACATACTTATTTACATAATTTTCTAACAGAAACAAAGAAAAACGTAATTTTTCCAAATTTTTGGTCTTTTCTATTTGTAGCGCAAAAAAATAAACAAGTCAGTGGTGATCAAATGCCACCAAAAGAAAGCTCTATTTGTGGGAAAAAAAAAGACAAAAAATATCACATGGGTACAGTGTTACATGACCGCGCAATTGTCATTCAAGACAATCTGGTTTCCGATAATAGTGATCACTTTTATCGGCTGTGGGAGAGGGCCCCCCCTCCTGCCGCTCTCTGGTGCCCTCGGTAGCAGAAGAGGCAATCCGTTTCTTGCTGGGTATGAAGACAAATGAGGGGAAAATGGCTGCCACCCGTCTCCATACCATTGCAGGGCTGAAGCGACGTCAAAAGTCACTTCTGCCCATAGCTCTTAATCGCGTCCCGACCGCCTCCTGCACATATATACGTCGGCAGAATGGCACGGCTAGACAAAAGCACGTACAGGTACGTCCCCTTTAATTGCCTAGCCGCGGGGTCGCGGGTGCACCGCTGGCGGCACGCTCGCGACCCGGTCGCAAGCTTCGTGACCACGGCCGCGGGACCAGCGGACCCGATCACCGCTGGTGTCCCGCGATCGGGTCACAGAGCTGAAGAACGGGGAGAGGTCTGTGTAAACAAACCTCTCCCCGCGCTTCCTACACTGCCTGTCATTGATCGGCTGTTCCCTGTCATCGGGAAAGCCGATCAATGACGTCAGACGTCAGCCCCGCCCCCTAATGTAAAAAAAAAACACACACACGTCACAGACCATAACCCCTCCCCCCCCCCCCTAGTGGTTAACTCTTTCACTGCCAGTGTCATTTATACAGGAATCAATGCATTTAAATAGCACTGATTTCTGTATAAATGACAATGGTCCCAAAAATGTGTCAAAAATGTCCGATGTGTCCGCCATAATGTCGCAGACACAATAAAAATCGCTGATCGCCGCCATTACTAGTAAAAAAAAAAAAATATTAATAAAAATTCTATAAAACTATCCCCTATTTTGTAAACGCTATAACTTTTGCGCAAACCAATCAATAATCGCTAATTGCGATTTTTTTTTACCAAAAATATGTAGAAGAATACATATCGGCCTAAACTGAGGAAAAAAAAAAAAAATTTTTTTTATATATTTTTTGGGGATATTTATTATAGCAAAAAGTAAAAAATATTGCATTTTTTTCAAAATTGTCACTATTTTTGTTTATAGCGCAAAAAATAAAAACCGCAGGGGCGATCAAATACCACCAAAAGAAAGCTCTATTTGTGGGAAAAAAAGGACGCCAATTTTGTTTGGGAGCCACGTCGCACGACCGCGCAATTGTCAGTTAAAGCGATGCAGTGCCGAATCGCAAAAAGGGGCCTGGTCCTTTGGCTGCAAATTGGTCCGGGGCTGAAGTGGTTAAAGGGCCATTTTTTTTTTTTAATGACAAAATGTTTTATTTTGATTTTTATATTTATTTCATTTTTTTATTTCATTTTAGTGTAAATATGAGATCTGAAGCCTTTTTGACCCTCAAATCTCATATTTAAGAGGTCCTGTTATGCTTATTACATTCCTTGTAATAGGAATAAAAGTGACACCATTTTGACACCATTTTTTTTTTAAAGAACAGTGTAAAAATAAAAGGTAAAATAAATAATATTTTTAAATGCGCCCCATCCCGCGGCGCTCGCGAACAGAAGCAAACGCATATGTGAGAGGCGCCTGCATATGAAAACGGTGTTCAAACCACACACATGAGGTATCGCCACGAACAGTAGGGCGAGAGCAATAATTCTAGCCCTAGACCTCCTCTGTAACTCAAAACATGCAACCTGTAGAATTTTTTAAACATCACCTATTGAGATTTTTAAGGGTAAAAGTTTGTCGCCATTCCACGAGCGGGCGCAATTTCGAAGCGTGACATGTTGGGTATCAATTTACTTGGCGTAACATTATCTTTCATAATAAAGAAAAATTTGGGTTAACTTTACTGTTGTCTAATTTTTTAATTCAAAAAAGGGTATTTTCTTCCAAAAAAAGTGCGCTTGTAAGACCGCTGCGCAAATACGGTGTGACAGAAAGTTTTGCAACGACCGCCATTTTATTCTTTCAGGTGTTAGAAAAAATGTATAATGTTTGTAATTTTCTAGCAAAAAAAAACAGTTTTTAACTTGTAAACATATCTCCGAAAGAGGCTCGGACCTTAAGTGGTTAAGGACTGTATTTATGCAACTCTGATGAATGTTATGGCTCGAAATTGTTGCCTAATTCATTTTGTAATATAACAATTTAATTTCATAATAAAGTGCTGCATCCACTTGGTTCTTATTCTTCTATATCTGTGTACTGTGTATACTGTGTGTGACAGAAAGTGATTCTCCTGCACCTCTCGCCTCCTATAGTTGAATCCCAGAAGATTTCAATGTCTTCCTCTAGCAGTTTTCTTGTCACATTTGTTTATTGAATTTTAACAATTAGAATACATAAGTACATATGGTGGCAGCAAAAGAAAAGATCACATATATGGTAATATCATTGAGTTGTAGTTAAAAAAAAAGTAGTTTAACCACTTCCCGAACGGCGCACGACGATGTACATCAGCAGAATGGCACGGACAGGCAAAAGGGCGTACAGGTACGTCCCTTTGAGATTGCCGCTGTGCCATCGCATGCGCGCCGGTCAGGACCCCCGTGAGTCCGGTCGCGGGTTCCGCGGACTCGATCGTCTCGCGGGAAGGCTGAACGGGGAGATGCGGAAGTAAACAGTCCGGTCGGGTGTACGCGGCATTAGTTGTGATCCAAACCTTCCAATCGGCTGCTTCCAATGAAAATCCAAGATCCATCTGCCACTTAGCCACATATGATGGTGGGTCTGAGTTGGGTTTAGTAATAAGATGAGTGTAAAGAGTTGAAATAGGTCCCTTGGTGTGTGGGTCACGTTTACATATATTTGCAAAGCACATTAATTTATCTGAATGAATTCTTCCTTGTATATAGGGCATAACATTTTTGTAAATCTGAAGATATCGAAAGAGCTCTGAATTAGGAAGTTTGTGACTTTCACATAAGTCAGGGAAAGTTTTGAATGAAGTAGAGGATTCTAGTTCACAGAGTTGAGTTAGATTAGTGGAGGTCCATGCTTTAAAAGATTTAGGGGAAGACCAAGCAGGATAGAAAAGTGGATTTTTAAGAAATGATAAAAGAGGTACAGGGGGTCCCCAACTTACGAACGCCCGACCTACGAACCTCTACTACTTACGAACCGGGCGCTGCGGGGATCCTCTGCCATTTTGCGCGGACCCTTGGCCGTTCTGCGCATGCGCGGACAGACGGAGCCTTGGAAAATGACGGCAAACATCGGAAATGTCCGTAATTTGCCGCGCATGCGCAAAACGGCATTCAACGGAACATCGGAAATGTCTGTAATTGTCGGCCGACTTACGAACATTTCCGATTTACAAACAGGAGGACAGTCCCTAACGGGTTCGTAACCCGGGGACCCCCTGTATATGGGGAGATTGTAGTCCATTTACTAATTAAAATTTATTCCAAATGGCTAGTGTATGTTTAGTTATAGGATTATTGATTTTTTTACGGTTGGAGGAATTAGACCATACAAGATTGGTTATTGAAAGTGGATCGCAATCTATTGATTCCAGCGCAACCTAAAGTGGAATTTCACGTTTTGCGTGATATTTAGGTATATGGGCTGATGGAGCTGCATGGTAATAGGTGGTAAAATTAGGAAACCCTAGTCCCCCTTTGGGCTTTGGAAGGTAAAGAGTGTGTTTGGGCAGACAGGGTTTCAAGGAGCCCCAAACAAAAGTTAATGCCTTACGTTGTAGTATTCTAAGAAGGTATGCTGGAACAGGGATAGGTAAAACTGGATAAAGAATTTTGGGCAGTATAGCCATCTTTATTACGTTAATTTTACCAAGATAATGGTAGAGGACAATTGTGTCAGAAGATTAGATATTTGATACAAAATTGGAGAATAATTGGCAATGAAAATGTCAGAAAGATTGGGTGTGAGAGTTATACCTAGGTAAAGAAGGCGTGAAGTGGACCATGAGAAAGGGAAGGATGTTTGCACTTGTAAAATATGAGGAGGTAAAGATATATTTAAGGCTATAGATTTTTTGAGAGTTAATAATTAGACCAGATACGTGGGCAAAGTGATCAAGTTTACTTAGAGATTAGGAGCAGAGATATGAGGGGATGAAGATTAAGATATCGTCAGCAAATAGGCAAAGTTTATGTTGGTGACCAGCTAAATCTAGACCTTTAATAGAGGGGTCAGTACGGAATGATTGAGCAAGGGTTTCAATAAGTAGGGCAAATAAGAGTGGGGAAAGTGGATATCCCTGACACGTACCCCTACATATGTCAAATAGGTTTGATTTATATCCAGCATATTTAACATAAGCTTTGGGATTTTTGTATAATGAGGAGACCCAGCTAAGAAAATGAGGACCAAATCCCCAACGCTGCATGACGAAATGTAAGTAATGCCACAAAACCGTATCAAATGCTTTTTTGAAATCTAAAGATAAGAGACAGATGGGTATTTGTCGTGATTTCGCTGCTTGAATTAGTAAAGTAGTCCAGCGTACATTATCTGCCGCTCGGCGCTGTGGGATAAAGCCGACCTGGTCTTTATTTATTAAAGAACCTATACACATTATCACACAAAACAATCTGAAAGGCTCTCCCACAACAATCCAGGGCCACCAAAGTCATATCCCTCCGGAGAGCGTTCTGTTGTATCCTCTAAATATTCCTCCTCTGCGTGCCATTGCAGAACCCGATACCAATTGTCCAGCTCTATCTCCTGCTGGACCAGCCTGTCCAACTCAGTCACCCATTGCTTCTGGGGCCGCTCTCCCAGGAATTGCATCCGTAACTCCTGTTGTTCACTGGCCTGTTGCTCTGGGGTTGGAAAGCACATGCCCGGTTGCATACCAGCAACCTGGAGGGCTCTAATTCAGAGTCCTATCCTTAACAGGACTATGTCCACCGTAAATGCTTCCTTTGACCAGAACCAGCACTATCCAAGACCCCTTAGCTCACCCAGTCACCAGCCGTAACACAGTGTAGGGTGAACAAAAACATCAAACTCTTTTATTCAAGCACATGTTACCACAGATATACGACTCAGATCCAATCAAATTTCTCATCAGTAAACAGTCTTATCAGCAGGGAGAGCTGTTGGAGAATTTCACCCCACCAATCTCCCAGCTAATCTACATACACATCCCATAATATCCAAGGCAGACAGACACAGTAGAACATTGGAATACAACCCCACCCCAAATGATCACAGCAAAGAGTCCAAAACAGCATGAGACAACACACAATATATACATATATACAACATTCCAGTGTGGCTGTACAGTGTGTCTAAATAGCACAGATCATAGTGGGATTCTCAGTCACTCTTTGCCCCTAATGGACTCAGGGTGATTTACACATAAGAGGGGCCAGGGGAGCTGGACACAGAGTCTCCAGAGCTCTCCAAGGTAAGCTGAGCTCCACAAACCCCCCACCCAAAGTGACTCCCGTCACAACACTATTTAAGCAGGTCGCTAAGACTTTCGCTAGTAACTTAATGTCAAGGTTGAGTAATGATATGGGTCTATAGATAGAACAAGAGGTATCGTCTGACTGAGGTTTGAGGATCATTGAAATTATAGCCGTTAATGTTTTGGGGCGAAAGGATTGATCGTAAAGGAGAGAATTAAATGCATCTGTTAACGTTGGAGCAAGGATATAACAGAATTTCTTATAGTATAGGGCAGAAAAGCCATCTGGGCCTGGACGTTTATTTGGTTTGAGAGAGTTATTTGCTAATTTAATTTCGATAGCTGTAATGGGGCTTCAAGACAATCGCGTTGGGCTAAAGAAATAGTAGCAAGTTTGATTTGTGAAAAAAATTATTCTGCTAAAGTTTGCTCAAAAGATTCTTTCTTTTTTATATAAGGAGGTAAGATGTTTTTGATAGGTGTGGAGGATCTTTACTGGATTACTAGTAAATGTATCATGAGATAATTTCAGTTGAATCGGTTTAAAGGGGCGATTTTTCGTTTTTTAAGTGCTCGGGCTAAAAGAGTGTCTGGTTTATTCGCTTTAAGATAAAATTTATGTTTAGACTTACATAACATTTTATCTACAGATGCTGATAAAAAAAGGTCAAGGTTTAAACGTGCTTTATCAAGCTGTAATTTAGTCACAGGGGTAAGAATGGATTTAAAGATTGTGGGGTATTAAATTCTGCTTCTAATTTTTGTTTTAGTTGTCGTGTTTATCTTTTAAGAAATGAGGCTTGGCGTATACAAACCCCACGGAGAACAGGTTTATGAGCTTCCCATAGGGTCAGTGGGGATATATCAGGGGTCTCATTATTGACCAGGTAATCTTTTATGGCTTTTTCTAGATCAGAGGAGTGTGATGGATGAGATAGGATTGAGTCATTAATATGCCATGTAGAATCTTGTGTTTTGTGTTTTAGACAAGTGAAAGTTGAAAGTACAGCACAGTGGTCAGTCCATGTAAAAGGGATAATAGATGAAGAAAGGAGTTCAGGGGTCATGCCTATTGAGATCAAAATGTGATCAATACGGGAAAATGATTTATGGGGATGAGAATAAAAAGTAAATTGACGCCTAGCAGGATTGATTTCACGCCAAGAATCTAATAAAGAGTGTTGTTGAAGAAGTTGCTGGAACTTACGAGATTGAGAACTAGATGCAATAGGAGTTGGGGATTTATCTAAAAAAGGATAAAGGACTTGATTTGAATCTCCACAGATTAAAAGTGTGCCTGTTTTCTGAGTATCAATTACCTGTAATAAATGGGAGAGGAATGAGGATGGAATTTTGTTAGGAGCATAGTAGGATACCGCTGTGATTAGAGAATCGAATAGATACCCTGCAAGTATAAGATAGCGACCTTCTGGGTCTTTGATCTCTGTCAGAAGGTAAAAGGGTGTAGTACGATGAAACGCTATTAGCACCCTCGTTGTTTCCTTTTCGCAGAGGAAACTTGGGGATAAGCTGTACCAAAATATTTAGGGGTCACCTTATCTGTCAAATGGGTTTCTTGGAGGCATACAACATGTGCTTTTGAGGAAGCTAAGGAGAGCGAAAAACTTTAGTTCGCTTTTATGGGATATTTAGACTTTGTACATTTAGCGTAAGGACATTTAAGGGGGCCATAGGTAAATCTTAAAGGAAATATTGTAGTATACTGCATTCATAGATTGTGAGTCTACAATTACCTCGGATGGGGGGGGGGGGGCAAGAACCAAGAGGGGAGTAGAGACAGAATAAAGGGGAAGAAAATTGTGCGAATAAGAAAAGTAAAAAAGACGGCGTACTGAGTGCGTAAAAACAATGCTAACTCAGAGGCCTAGTATCTGACCAAGGAGGTCCTCCAATAATAGGTCAGACTGGAGGTTTATCCTAGGACAGAAAGATAGGGGGAGCAGTGACAATCTCTCGAGACCCCAACAGCCTAGATCTATATACAGAAAGAGAGAAATACTTAGACACCCAAGCTTGGCAGTTAAAAAAAAAAAAAAAATAGCAAGGGTAAAAAATGAAAGGTTAATTAGCTATTAACAACTATATTGTAAAGTAAGTATAGATACCTACAGGTAACCCTAGGGGAAAAAAGACATTAAAATTAGAAACTGTATGGTTTGCATAGCAATATTACTTGTCATCAGATTGCCAGTAATGAAGAAGGAAAATAGTGTTATTGATAAACAGGATCATTAAATATAAAACAATATAAGTACCGTATATACTCGAGTATAGGCCGACCCGAATATAAGCCGAGGCACCTAATTTTACCACAAACAACTGGGAAAACTTATTGACTCGAGTATAAGCCTAGGGTGAGAAATGCGCAGCTACCCTAAGTGGAAAAAAGGGTCAACGATGCCCATTTGCAGCCTCACTGTGCCCATGCAGATGGACACAGTTGACCGATTTGGGGCCCTGTATCTCGGGGTCACTTAGTGCTAGGAACCCCATCTTTGGATATGTTGTAGTGCTAATTCCACTGGGTTGGAATACAACATTTGGGGTTCCTAGCACCAAGTGTCCCCGAGATATGGGGCCCCAAATTCGGGTCAGAAAATCTCAAGCACTTTTCTGCAGCAGAGAATGACATTTTCTGAACCGACTTTGGGGCCCTGTATCTCGGGGCCACTTAGTGCTAGGAACCCCATCTTTGGATATGTTGTAGTGCTATTTCAACTGGGTTTGAATGCCAAATTTGGGGTTCCTAGCTCCAAGTGTCACCGAGATATGGGGCCCTAAATTTGGGTCAGAAAATGTCAAGCACTTTTCTGCAGCAGAGAATGACATTTTCAGAACCGACTTTGGGGCCCCGTATCTCGGGGCCACTTGGTGCTAGGAACCCCATATTTGGATATGTTTATAGTGCTAGGTCCACTGGGTTGGCACACCAAATTTGAGATTCCTAGACCAAAGTGGCCCCGAGATAGGGGGCCCCAAAGTCGGGTCGGAAATTATTTTTTTGCTGCAGAAAAGTGCTTGACTCGAGTATAAGCCGAGGGGGGCACTTTCAGCACAAAAAAATGTGCTGAAAAACTCGGCTTATACTCGAGTATATACGGTACTTAAATTTAAAAAAAAAAATTTCTGTAAGAAAAATATAAGTAAATAAGGTTATATTCGAGACAATGGGTATCTCACTGGCTTTACGGGGGTGGGAGGGAGTAAATAGATAAAAAATAAAATATATGTTTATCTGAGGTTGTGGGGGATAAAGGGGAAGTTCAAAACTTAATAGAACAGTATTATTTTAAATACGTTTAGTCAGATTATACTGAAGGTGGTAAATTACTTAGTGGCCAAAGAAAGGCAAAGCCTTAAGATTGAATACACTTCAAGATGAGGAGTGAAAGTCATTGTGTCTACAGGATCTATATCAGGAGAATTTAATCAACTTCTCTTATGCCGCGTACACACGACCGGACTTTTCAACGGACTTTCGGTGGAGTTCCGACGGACTTTCCGAATGAAGGGACTTGGCCACATACAATCACACCAAAGTCCGACGGATTCGAATGTGATGACGTACGACCGGACTAGAATAAGGAAGTTCATAGCCAGTAGCCAACAGCTGCCCTAGCGTCGGTTTTTGTCCGTAGGACTAGCAAACACACAAACGGATTTCTCAATAGGAACTGGGTCCGGCGGAGTTCCGGTCGAAAAATCTGAAACATGTTCTATTTCTAAAGTCCGTCAGATTCTTGGACAGCAAAGGTCCAATGGAGCCCACACACGATCGAATTGTCCGACGGATTCGTTCCTTTGCTGTCTAAAAGTCCGGGCATGTGTATGTGGCATTAGAGTAATTTTTTCAGCCTCTATCTTTTTCAGATTTGGAGGATTCTTTAGGGGAGTTGGATGCTGTGTGTCGACGAGGGCTAGTTGAAGGTCTTTTGATAAGATGTAGTTCTTGAAGAGTGTTTTGTAGTTCATGTGAGGATCTACAGGAATGTTTGACACCTTGGCAGGTAAAGCGGATAGAAAATGGGAATCCCATTGATAAGGGATCTGGCGTTGCTGTAGATTATGAAGTAAGGGTTTCAGTGCACGTCGTCGTTTAGCCACAGTAATTGGGGAAAGGTCAGCAGAAAAGCTGATAAGGATGATCTTGAAAGATGAGGGAATCTTTTTCTCTAGCTGCAGCGATAAGTTGTTCTTTGGTGCAATAGAAGTGGAATTTCGCAGAAGGGTGACCTTCTGGTTTGCGTAGTGTTAAAGCTCTGTGAATCCTATTCATCTCAAAACGATCGACTGGGATTGACGGTAATAGTTCTTATAAAAGTGCAGTCATAGTAGAATGAAAGTCAACAATAGCCTCAGGTATTCCTCGTATACGAAGATTTGATCGACGTGCTCTATTTTCAATATCCTCTAAGCGTGTTTGCAGAATAAGGTTTTCATCCTTAAGAATCTCTAATTCATTATCATGGGACAGTACAATCGTTTCCATGTCATCCACTCTGATTTCTAGGTCAGAAGTGCGCTGGCCTAACTCACGGATTTCTTTTGTGAGACTTTCAGTTATATAGTCGGAGGTCTGCTTTAAGGTTTTCTGTAACATTTTTTCTATTTGTCTCAAAATTATTGGATTTAGGGAATCTGTTTTTTTTTTTTGTGAGGCGGTGCTGCATTCACAGTCAGAGTCATTATAGGCATCCTGAGGTGACTGTAGTTGCTTAGCACCGCAAGATGTGCCTGTGTGTGAGGAAGGAAGCATTTTAAAGGGTCCTCTGGACTGTGTATCCTTGGCACTATTTAGTTTTTCCTGATGGCTCCATGTCAGCACAGCTGGGTATAGGCTCTGCCCCCCCATACCTCCAGGACTTAACTCATATAAATTTGAGCCCACCTACAGCCTCTATGTTCTTTTTTTTCCTCCTATGTACAGGACCTAGGTGTGCTCCCCTACCTGGCTGGTGGGGGCGTGGCTTGCGCGCGATCCGGATGGAAGCCTGAGTCTGCAGCTCTCCCAGGCCGGCCGGAATTAGCAAACTAAACGGGCAGATTAAAGCCCCAGCGAACCCCCACATCGCCTCTACAAGTACTGGGGACCCTCCGAGATGACATCCCGCAAACGAAAGGAGGAACGGAACATCCAGAAGCTGACGGCCCTCTCGTTTCAGCGTGGCGGCCTAAGACAAGATGGCGCCGCCGGCGCCTCAGCTAAACAGGCCGCGGCCTACACAGAGCAACCGAGCGGAGATCCAGGAGAAATGGAAGGGGATTTCACTCCCCCATCGCACGATGGCTCTCCTCCTCTCACCCCCAACTCCCAGAGCCCAGCTAAAGCGCGGATGCGCTTGGATGCCAACCACCAGGCCGGATCCACAGTGAGTACAGCGCTGCATAATGCACACGCCATATCCTCCCTGCAATCCTCCATAGCGGCCTTCCCCACATCTGGACAACCAGTCCTTGACACAACCATGAAGGACATGCTGATGTCCCTCCAATCGTCCCTCATGACCAACCTGTCCTCTTTAATGCAAAAATTTACTCTTGACATGAAACATATGGGCAACAGAGTGCATTACCTAGAAGATAAGATGGAGGAATGTACAGAGACAGTCAACGACTTAGTTGATACATGTATGGCCCAAAAAGATGACACTGACTGGATCAAATCAAAAATCGCAGACCTTGAGGACCGCTCTCGCCGCAACAACATAAAAATCCGCGGGGTCCCAGAATCGGTACCCCCAGCTGAACTGCAGACATATGCTGGCGCCATGTTTGCCGCCATGCTACCCGAGTTAACCCCTATAGAGCTGACGATCGACCGCATACACAGGATCCCTAAGCCTAAACACCTAGCTGATACGGTCCCGAGGGACGTGCTCCTACGGATACACTTCTATCAAGCAAAGGAACAGATCCTGTCAAAAGCGAGGGCAATGAATACCCTGCCAGCTCCATACACAGACATCCAACTCTGAAGTCAGTTACGAAAGCCCTCACAAACCATAAAATAATCTACAAATGGCGTCACCCTGCCACCATCTTGGTTACTTACAACGGCATCCCACACACGATCTCCACATTGGAAGGGGGTATGAAATTGTTGCACGCTTGGGGCATCATACTGGAACCGCCAAATGGTACCTCCGCACCTCCACGGAGATTCAACCCCCCTCCTCAGGGTCCCCAGAGGAGAATCCACCACTCCGCCATGAACTGAATGCTTCTGCCCGTACTCCTACTGAGCTACCAGACAGAATCCGGTCCGGCCGACCGCTCTCTCAGACTTAAGCTCTGAACTTTTTCCCCCCAGGTTTAGTCAGTCAACAACCAGGATCAGTAGATCAAGACTGACATATCTCCTATCGACCAACATCGGCTACTACCTACCGAATCCACGTTTGCTCTTTACTTTTTTTTTTGTTTTTTTCTCTTGTCCCTTCCCTCCTTGTTTTCTTTTTACCACAGTTACAGCTTACCGTGATACAGCTTCGATACATACCTCCGACATATTCTACTGACAGAACAGTGAAGACCCTGCAGCGGACCTCCACTATCCAACAACTTCCGTCGCCGCAAATACACACCGACCGTCTTCTGAAGGCTCCTCGGCTACTGTTCCCGCAAATAGTTTGAAGTGTCCAAACTCCTCTCCTCCCAACTGTAAGTTACGCATATACACCAACACCCAGAAGAACACCGCAATGTCCATAACAGTAGTGTCCTTGAATGCAAAAGGCTTGAACCATCCTGCCAAGCGCTCTTCCCTCTGGAAGACAGCCTTGTCGCTCAAAAGCGACATTTTGTGTGTCCAGGAAACACATTTCACCCAAGACTCAGCTCCTGTCTGCCAGCATAGGCTCTTTCCTCATATCTTTAAATCATCACACACTAAGAAACAAAGAGGCGTCCTTATTGCCATACGCAACACAGTTTCGTTTGAACTCATACAATGCGTCACGGATACCGAGGGACGGTACATTATCCTTATCTGCAAAATCAATAACATTCTTTACACCTTGGTATCCCTGTATGCACCGAACCAACGCCAGTTGTCCTTCCTCAATAAGCTCATGGCAAAGGTTCACAAACTCAAGAAAGGACATGTAATGTGGTGTGGCGACTTTAACCTAGTACCTGATGTCCACACTGACTCCACTGCAGGATGCAAAAGACTCGCTTCTCCTCTGAAGGGCTTTATATCTGCTAATGCTTTATTTGACGTGTGGAGGTGTTGTCACGCCAGTGAACGCGACTATACTTTTCTGTCACCGCGTCACAACACCTACTCACGCATTGATTTGTTTCTATCTGACAAATGCTTGTTACAAAAAATTTCAGCCTCAACGATCCACACTACCACTTGGTCAGACCACGCACCCATTAGTATCTCTATTAACGCCAAAACCCACCATCCCAACTCCTACTTATGGAGACTCGATAACTATCTCCTACAAAATAAGTCCACAAAAAAGGACATACAGCAACATCTCGAGGAATATTTCTCCACAAATTCCCGCTCGGTGTCTGACCCGGAGGTAGTGTGGAACGCCCACAAAGCTGTAATCAGGGGTATTTTTATCCAACTAGGTGCTAGAGCGAGAAAACTGAGATCACAAAAACTTGACCAACTGACTGCTGACATTGAACTCACTGACTCACAAAACAAGTCCAATCCCTCTACTGCACTACAAACCAAACTCTTCAAACTTAGGCACGAATTGAGATCCCTACTCCTCCAGGCGTTCGAAAAATCATGTACCAAACTGAGAGCGAATACATACTCCACAGGCAATAAAGCAGGTAAACTAATGGCACTAAGAATTAAAGGGCATAAGGCCAAATCCAAGATACCGTACATGTTACACCCACACACCAACGAAAAACTGCTCAAACCCCACGAAATAGCGAATGCATTTAGTACCTACTACAAGGACCTTTACAACCTAAAAGACGACTTAAGTACCACCCAACCCTCCCAAGCAGACATCAACAGATTCCTAGAAAACATCAACCTTCCCTCTATCTCTCCAACACAACTAACTAGAATTAATGAGCCCTTTACAATCCCGGAGATAGAATACGCTATCACTAAGCTCCCGACAGCCAAGTCCCCTGGTCCAGATGGTTTCACTGGGGAATATTATAAAGCTTTCCAACAAACCCTGGCCCCCACACTTTGCGAAGTATACAACTCTGCAGTCTCCACGTCCTCCTTTTCCTCAGATATGCTCAGTGCAATTGTAGTTACACTCCCCAAACCAGGTAAAGAACCAACTTCTCCCCAAAATTTCCGGCCAATCTCCCTACTCAACGTAGATATTAAAATATACGCAAAATTGATCGCCAATAGACTAATCGACATCCTCCCAGAGCTTATACACAAAGACCAATCAGGCTTTACGAAAGGCAGACAATCCTCAGACGCTACCAGAAGGATGATAGATGTTATACATCATACAGGGCTCACGGGTACCCCCTCTGTACTCCTGTCCCTAGATGCGGAAAAAGCGTTTGATAGAGTACATTGGGGGTACCTGTCGTCGGTCTTGAGGAAATTTGGATTCACGGAGCAAATTCATAATGCCATCATGGCCCTGTATTCCTCTCCCTCAGCCCGAGTGTACTCGGCAGATTCGCTGTCCAACCCATTCAGCATAACAAATGGAACTAGGCAAGGCTGCCCTCTCTCCCCCTTAATTTTCAACTTAGTTATGGAACCCTTGGCCCAATCTATCCGATCGAATAAGCAAATTACAGGAATAGCAATAGGGAAGCAAGAAAATAAAATAAGTTTATTCGCAGACGATGTCATACTAATGATCTCCAACCCTACCACCTCCCTCCCGGCAGTTCAGGAGACGCTAACCCGATTCAGTAACGTATCTTACTACAAAGTCAATAACAGTAAATCCAACATCTTGAACCTAGGCATTGACGCTACGACCAGTATACTACTACAAATGCAATACCCATTTGCTTGGGCTGATAAGACTGTAACATATCTTGGAGTTCAACTAACTAAAACTACAGCAGAGTTGTTTTATCATAATTATATCCCATTTCGCAACAAACTCCAAGAAGATCTGCGCAGGTTGGCGTCTTTTGAGCTGTCCTGGATGGGCCGATTAGCGGCATTCAAAATGCTCCACCTACCCCAAATCCTGTACCTCTTTAGGACCCTACCAATCCCTTTACCAAATAACTACTTTAGTTCTCTTCAATCTATACTGTCCCGCTTTGTCTGGCAAGGTAAGAAAGCGAGGAGCGCCCACAAACACCTAATTAAATCCCGGACCGCAGGAGGAGCAGGCTATGTTGACTTCCGCGATTATTACATGGCATCAATCCTCACTCAGATTAAAGAATGGTTTTCTCCTGTTCACCGCACCGCATCTGGGGACAAATAGAATCCTCTATGGCTCCAGGGAAAAACCTTCTCCCTTGGCTGCTATCCAACACACACATCGCCACCAACTCCTCTCAATTCTCCCCCACGATAGTAGCCTCAATCCAAACCTGGAAAAAATTCACAACCCACTCTATTAACTACCCCACGAAAATCCCCATGAACATCCCGCTACTAACACTACACCACAAAATGGACCACATATCCTTTACACGATGGAGTGAGCAGGGCATCGCACACATCAATGACCTCTTCACTGACGACCAACTTAAGTCCTTCCATGACCTACAATCAGAATTCCACCTACCTGACTCAGACCACTATCTTTATCTCAGAACTAAACACTATCTACTTAACTCGACCTCTTGGAAATGCGAAATTCCCCAACCTGCTAGGCAATTCCTGCTCAACCCAATGAGCAAACACAAAGGAATATCCCTTTTTTACAATATACTTCAACAGAAACAGACTTTCACCAAAACTACCCACCTACTCAAATGGGAAACTGACCTGGGACAAGAGTACTCTATAGACCAATGGTCCAAAGCATGCAACTCAGTTTACAAAACCACTAGTTGTTCTAACCTATGGGAACTAGCACTTAAAATCTTCCAACGATGGTACTTGACTCCCGCTAGAACATCAAAATTCTCTAAGACCACCAGTGCCCAATGCTGGCGCTCCTGTGACACAAGAGGAGACATGCTTCACACGTTCTGGAGCTGCCCCAAACTACAGCCCCTATGGACATCGACATTCCGACTATTGTCTGAAATACTGCATCACACTATTGAACCTCGACCTGACCTTGCACTTCTGTCCTTGGACATGGACAAGTACCCAACTCAGATGAGACACGTTATGTCTCATGTTCTGCTCTCGACTAGACTAACCATAACTAGACGATGGAAAAACCCTGAACCACCCACTTTAGGAGAGGTAGTAAGGACAACTCATCTTCACTATATCTACGAACAAGCCATTGCACTTAGAAATGGCAGACTGGACCGCGCCAATCTCTTATGGCTCCCTTGGTCCACATGGATCAAGAACAACACGCAGATCCCCCTAACTGAATAGACCCAAACAAGGGTATTGTAGCACCAAGACGGTACTTCCTGACACGACTGGGAGAGTATTGTACAGTCCCTATATACGTATATGGTATTCTAGTTACAAGTTAATTGAATATGAAATCCTATTTTGACCCGCAGGGTGTGGGTTCGCGCACTCTAGCCACAGTTTGCTCCCGTTTGGGGTGGCTGGGGTGTGGGAACACTCACCCTATCATCACCAAAGACTGGACATGTATCCTTGTCCGAGGGGGCCCACACGCCAGAACTGCGTCCCATAAAACTCTCTGGTTCCACATGATGTTGTATGGTATTGTATCGCTTACCCGCCTTACTGTTAACCAAAGCTTTCATTTGATGTTTCACTGTTTTTGCCATCACCTGGCTTTTCTGCTCTTTTTTTTTTTTTTCTGTATTTCTTGTAAAACTCAATAAAAACCTATTGTTCAAAAAAAAATGTGGGCCAAGCTTTAAAATGTTTAATCAAGGAGACTTTTGCCATTAGAAAGTCAGAGCATCTGTTTGTCATTTCAGGTGGAACAACACATAATAATTTTACGGCTTCCAGCATTATTGCCTTTTGGTTGGTAAAGCTCATCTCCTTGGCCTGCAAGTTGAAAGGGTTGGCCGTACCAGGAGAATCACGGCACTCTTCACCAGAAGGTTCTCGACCTTGAGAGTGACAGCAGGCCGGGTGTCTGACACTATCTGCAAGGCAGCTCTGTGGGCACCAAAATATTCATATTCATGGCTTAATGACAGTTGAGTTTGGCAGAGGCATCCTGGCTTCAGTTTTTTTTTGTCAGAATTGAGGAGTGTGTAGCATTATCCCTCCCCTGTTTTGGCTAGTTAGTTCCCAGCTGTGCTGACATGGAGCCATCAGGAAAGCAGAAAATTTAATTCAAATACTTACCGTAATTTTCCTTTCCTGACGAGCTCCATGGAAGCACAGATCCCACCCAGCTTGGTAGGACTAGCTACAGAACGCCGAAGCTGTAGGTGGGCTCAAATTTTTAAGTCCTGGAGGCATGGGGGGCAGAGCCTATATTCAGCATGGAGCTCGCCAGGAAAGGAAAATTACGGTAAATATTTGAATTCAACTTTCCATTTTTTGGGCTATAAACAAAAAAAGACTGAAATTTTGGAAAAAATATATATTTTTTACTTTCTGCGATATAATATATGCAAAAAAAAATTAGCAAAAAAAAATCCCAATAAGTGTATATTGATTGGTTTGGGCAAAAGTTATCGTGTCTACAAACTATGGGATTGATTTATGGATTTTTTTTTTTTTACTAGTAATGGCAGCGATCAGTGATTTTTACAGGGACTGCGATATTGGGGCAGACAAATCTGACACTAAGTGACACTTTTTGGGGACCAGTGACACCAATACAGTGATCAGTGCTAGAAATATGCACTGACACTGGCAGGGAAGGGGTTAAAACATCTAGGGGTGATTAAAGGGTTAAATGTGTGCCTGCTCACTGTGGGGGAGGGGCTTGTACTATGGGAAGGCAAAGATCTGTGTCCCTGCTTAGCAGAAACACAGGATCAATGCTTTCCCTTCTCACAGAACGGCGATCTGCCTCGTTTACATGGGCAGATAACCGTTCTGCCTGTCTCTCGAACGATTGGCGGGTCCTGGCGGACATCGCCTCTGCCGGACCCGCTGACTGGCTCCCGCTGTGTCCAGTCACAGCGGAGCACGTGCATGCACCCCAGACTTGGTAGTGCAGGGTATTCTGCACAGGGGAGCTGCTTTGTTGCCATATATGTGCTGTATATGGTCGGCAAACGGTTAAGCTGGCCAATCATTGAACGCATTCCAGCTGGTTCATGAGTGCCAATGTCAGACTTCTCACCTGACTTCCTTTCAAAACAACAAAAAAAAAAAAAAAAAAAAAAAAAATTTCCTCATCAGTTTAGGCTAATATATAATCTGCTACATATTTTTGGTAAAAAAAAAAATCTCAGTAATCGTATATTGATAGGTTTGTGCAAAAGTTACAGCGTCTACAAACTATGGGATAGATAGGGACTTTTAGTTATTTTTTTATTGTTTTTACTGGTAATGGCGAAGATCAGCAATTTTTAGTGGGACTGCGACATTGCGACAGACAAATCTGAGCCTGAGAGACACTTGGGGACCGGTGACACCAATACAGTGACCAGTGCTAAAAAAATGCACTGTCACTATATAAGGGAAGGGGTTAACACCAGGGGCAATCAAAGGGGTAAGTGTGTCCTAGTGAGGTACTTTCTAACTGTGTGGGGGGGGGACTGACAGGGAGTACACAGACACCGATGTTCCTGACTACTAGGAACAGACAATCTCTCTCTACTCCCCTGTCAGAATGGGGATCTGCTTTGTTTATATAGGCAGATCCCCGTTCTCTCTGTGGGGGGGATCACGGGTTGCCGGTCCCGCGCATCGGGTCCCGCTCCGTACCGCGGGCGAGCGTGTACACAGTATCTATTACACGAAACGGCAGTCGGGTATGTCATTTTGCGCAATAGAGGCGCCCTGTCGCAGTATATATATATTTTTTTGCCTTCCTCTGGATCAGCTGTGGGTGTGGAATTGGGTGTGTTGGATTGTACGATTGTTTTTTATTTTTATTTATTATTTCTTTTTTTTTGTGGTTGAACTGGATGGACTAGTGTCTTTTTTCAGCCTAGCTAACTATGTAACTATGTAAATATATATATATATTATTTTCCTCAAAATTCTACAAATAATTTGTTTGAATCCAATGTACATAAGTATCACAGGCTCCTCACATTTACATAAGTATCACAGGCTCCTCCCATGTACATAAGTATCACAGGCTCCTCCCATGTACATAAGTATCACAGGCTCCTCCCATGTACATAAGTATAACAGGCTCCTCCCATGTACATAAGTATCACAGACTCCTCCCATTCACACAAGTATCACAGGCTCCACCCATGTACATAAGTATCACAGGCTCCACCCATGTACATAAGTATCACAGGCTCCTCCCATGTACATAAGTATCACAGGCTCCTCCCATGTACATAAGTATCACAGGCTCCTCCCATGTACATAAGTATCACAGGCTCCTCCCATGTACATAAGTATCACAGGCTCCACCCATGTACATAAGTATCACAGGCTCCTCCCATGTACATAAGTATCACAGGCTCCTCCCATATACATATGTATCACAGGCTCCTCCCATGTACACACGTATCACAGGCTCCTCCAATGCACACAAGTATCACAGGCTCCTGCCATGTACATAAGTATCACAGGCTCCTCCCATGCACACAAGTATCACAGGCTCCACCCATGTACATAAGTATCACAGGCTCCACCCATGTACATAAGTATCACAGGCTCCTCCCATGTACATAAGTATCACAGGCTCCTCCCATGTACATAAGAATCACAGGCTCCTCCCATGTACATAAGTATCACAGGCTCCTCCCATGTACATAAGTATCACAGGCTCCTCCCATGTACATAAGTATCACAGGCTCCTCCCATGTACATAAGTATCACAGGCTCCTCCCATGTACACAAGTAACACAGCCTTTGCCATGACACTCAGAATTGAGCTCAGGCTCCTCCTGTTTCCACTGATCATCCTTGAGATGTTTCTACAACTTGATTGGACTCCACCTGTGGTAAATTCAGTTGATTGGATATGGTTTGGAAAGGCACACACCTGTCTATAGAAGGTCCCACAGGTAACAGTGCATGTCAGAGCACAAACCAAGCCATGAAGTCCAAGGAATTGTCTGTAGACCTCGGAGACAGGATTGTATGGAGGCACAGATCGGGGGAAGGGTACAGAAACATTTCTGCAGCATTGAAGGTCTCAATGAGCACAGTGGCCTCCATTATCCGTAAATGGAAGAAGTTTGAAACCACCAAGAATCTTCCTAGAGCGGGCCGCCCGGCCAAACTGAGCGATCGGGGGAGAAGGGCCTTATTCAGGAAGGTGACCAAGAACCCGATGGTCACTGATGGAGCTCCAACGTTTCTCTGTGGAGAGAGGAGAACCTTCCAGAAGAACAACCATCTCTGCAGCTCTCCACCAATCAGGCCTGTATGGGGGAGTGGCCAGACGGAAGCCACTCCTCAGTAAAAGGCACATGACAGCCCGTCTGGAGTTTGCCAAAAGGCACCTGAAGGACTCTCAGACCATGAGAAACAAAATTCTCTGAAACAGAATTCTAATGAAACTAAGATTGAAGTCTTTGGCCTGAATGGCAAGCGTCATGTCTGGAAGAAACCAGGCACCACTCATCACCTGGCCAATACCATCCCTACAGTGAAGCATGGTGGTGGCAGTATCATGCTGTGGGGATGTTTTTCAGCAGCAGGAACTGGGAGACTAGTCAGGATCGAGGGAAAGATGAATGCAACAATGTACAGAGACATCCTTGATGAAAACCTGCTCCAGAGCACTCTGGACCTCAGACTGGGGTGAAAGTTCATCTTCCAACAGGATAACGACACTAAGCACACAGCCAAGATAACAAGGGAGTGGCTACGGGACAACTCTGTGAATGTCCTTGAGTGGCCCAGCCAGAGCCCAGACCTGAACATCTCTGGAGAGATCTGAAAATGGCTGTGCACCGACGCTCCCCATCCAACCTGATGGAGCTTGAGAGGTCCTAAAAAGAAGAATGGGAGAAACTGCCCAAAAATAGAAGTGCCAAGCTTGTAGCATCATACCCAACAAGACTGGAGGATGTAATTGGTGCCAAAGGAGCTTCACCAAATTATTGAGCAAAGGCTGTGATACTTATGTACATGGGAGGAGTCTGTGATACTTATGTACTTGGGAGGAGTCTGTGATACTTATGTACATGGGAGGAGCCTGTGATAATTATGCACATGGGAGGAGCCTGTGATACTTATGTACATGGGAGGAGCCTGTGATACTTATGTACATGGGAGGAGCCTGTGATACTTATGTACATGGGAGATGCCTGTGATACTTATGTACATGGGAGGAGCCTGTGATAATTATGCACATGGGAGGAGCCTGTGATACTTATGTACATGGGAGGAGCCTGTGATACTTATGTACATGGGATTTTTTTGTTTTTTTTGTTACATAACAAAATGTGGAAAAAGCGCTGTGAATACTTTCCTAATGCATTGAATTAAGAAAAAAAAAAAATAAGGAAAGCCTTTTACCCCCTTTTTTTTTTCCGTTCAGCAGCTTAGTAGATGTCCCCTACTTATACATATGCCAACCGGACCAATTCTGACATTCCTCTCCTACATGTAAAAATGTGTTTTTTTGGTAGAAAATTACTTAGAACAACGCAAAATTTTATTTATATATTTTATAATAAATCTATAATATATATATATTTTATTTTTTTTAGCAGAGACCCTACGGAATAAAATGGCGTTATTGACGTTTTTTATGCCACACGGTACTTACGCAGCAGCTTTTCAAATGCATTTTTTTCAGAAAAAAAACACTTTTGTGTATTAAAAAAAATAAATAAATAAAAACACTAAAGTTAGCCTAATTTTTTTGTATAATGTGAAAGATGATGTTACGCTGAGTAAATAGATACCCAGCATGTCGCGCTTTAAAATTGCACACACTCATGGAATGGCGCCAAGCTTCGGGACTTAAAAATCTCCATAGGCAATGCCTATCTAGCACTAGAATTATTGTTGATCGCTGTGATACCTCACATGTGTGGTTTGAATGGCATTTACATATGCGGGTGTGACCTACGTATGCATTTGCTTCTGCATGCAAGCACGAGAAGGGGGGTGGGGGGTGGCGCTTTCAAAAAACAAAAAAAGTTAACTTTTTTATCGTTTATTTTATTTTTGTTATCTTATTTTTACACTTTTCCTTAATTTTCTTTTTTTTTGAGCACTTTTATTCCTATTACAAGAAATGTTAACATCCCTTGTAATAGGAATAGTGTGTGGCAGGTCCTCTTTATGGAGAGATATGGGGTCTATTAGTCCCCACATGTCTCCTCTATGCTGGAAGCCTGAGATAAAAAAAAAAAAAAAAAGCGTCAGTGTTTACATCTGCCAGCGCTGTAAGTGACGTCATGACGTCGCTTACGGCCTCCGAGGGTCATAGAGATGGCCGGGGACCATCTGGTCCTCGGCCGGCTCTATGGCAAACCCCTCGCTGGCGGTTTCATTTTCCGTTTTCCCTCCCGCCACATGTAAAAGCAATCAAGTGGCTGAAAGGGGCTTTTACATTGCAGGGAATCGCCGCCAAAAAAAACCTGAAATATCTGAATGACGCCTGCGGCTGCACCCATCATCCCGGTATCTCCACTTAAAGCCCAGGATGTCATATGACGACGGCCCGCAGTGGGAAGGTCGTTATCCTTATGTGGAAGTGCAGTGTTAATTTTGACATCACATTTCGATTTTTAGTTTTTAGCCTTTTGACTAAAATGCCATTTTAGTTGCATTCGTATTTTAGTCATCGGAATTATTTTAGTTTAGGTCGTACTTTATTCGTACTAAAATAGTCTTAATTTAGTAGATGAAAATATTTTTTGTTGACAAAATGAACAATGCCAAAATGAAAGTTTTTCTGTTTCAATATCTTTATTGAAAGTTTGAGAATAGGGTCCACAACGCAGGTGGGACATATCAAAACATTAAGAGCAGGTATAAAAAAAAAAAAGGAGAATCAAATATTATACCACCCAGTTATTTCCGAAAACAAAGGGTTGCCAAATAAAGTAGAAAATTAACAAAGAAAAAAGGATCTTATAAAGCATACAGCAATCCCACTCAAAAAAAAACAAAAAACACCGCCACGCCGGCATTTGGCCGGGTGTAATACCAGGGACGTGCAGTCAGGGGAGGCAGAGCCATGAACATAAAAAAATATAAAAAGCTTGGCGGCTTGGGGTCACAGAGACCAGAGATTTGGGAGGTAGGTAGCTGAAGTCCTACCCCACCACTGGTCAAAATTGTGCAATCATGTGTTTTATTTGTTTGATCACCTACAGTGGGGCAAAAAAGTATTTAGTCAGCCACCAATTGTGCAAGTTTTACCCCTTAAAAAGATGAGAGAGGCCTGTAACTGTCATCATAGGTATACCTCAACTACGAGAGACAAAATGTGGAAACAAATCCAGACAATCACATTGTCTGATTTGGAAAGAATTTATTTGCAAATTATGGTGGAAAATAAGTATTTTGTCACTATCAAATGTTCATCTCAATACTTTGTTATATATCCTTTGTTGGCAATGACAGAGGTCAAACATTTTCTGTACGTCTTCACAAGGTTGTCACACACACTGTTGCTGGTATGTTGGGTAAAAACACAACTCATCGTGTTTGGAGGAGAGAGAATGCTGAGTTACAACCAAAGAACACCATACCTACTGTGAAGCATGGGGGTGACAACATCATGCTTTGGGTCTGTTTCTCTGCTAAGGGAACAGGACGATAATATTCCTCCATGCTGATCTCCTCTAGAGCGGTGATGTTTTGGGGCTGTCGCTGGGCAACACGGACTTTCAACTCCCTCCAAAGGTTTTCTATGGGGTTGAGATCTGGAGACTGGCTAGGCCACTTCAGGACCTTGAAATGCTTCTTACGAAGCCACTCCTTCATTGCCCGGGGCGGTGTGTTTGGGATCATTGTCATGCTGAAAGACCCAGCCACGTTTCATCTTCAATGCCCTTGCTGATGGGAGGAGGTTTGCACTCAAAATCTCACGATATATGGCCCCATTCATTCTTTCATGTACACGGATCAGTCGCCCTGTTCCCTTTGCAGAGAAAAAGACCCAAAGCATGATGTTGCCACCCCCATGCTTCACAGTAGGTATGGTGTTCTTTGGTTGCAACTCAGCATTCTCTCTCCTCCAAACATGATGAATTGTGTTTCTACCAAACAGTTCTACTTTGGTTTCATCTGACCATAAGACATTCTCCCAATCCTCTTCTGGATCATCCAAATGCTCTCTAGCAAACCTCAGATGGGCCTGGACATGTACTGGCTTAAAAAGGAGGACACGTCTGGCACTGCAGGATCTGAGTCCCTGGCGGCGTTGTGCGTTACCGATGGTAGCCTTTGTTACGTTGGTCTCAGCTCTCTGCAGGTCATTCACTAGGCCCCCCCGTGTGGTTCTGGGGTTTTTGCTCACCGTTCTTGTGATCATTTTGACCCCACCGGGTGAGATCTTGCGTGGAGCCCCAGATCGAGGGAGATTATCAGTGGTCTTGTATGTCTTCCATTTTCTAATTATTTCTACCACAGTTGATTTCTTCACACCAAGCTGCCTGCCTATTGCAGATTCAGTCTTCCCAGCCTGGTGCAGGTCTACAATTTAGTTTCTGGTGTCTTTCGACAGATCTTTGGTCTTCACCATAGTGGAGTTTGGAGTGTGACTCTTTGGTCTTCACCATAGTGGAGTTTGGAGTGTGACTCTTTGGTCTTCACCATAGTGGAGTTTGGAGTGTGACTCTTTGGTCTTTACCATAGTGGAGTTTGGAGTGTGACTCTTTGGTCTTCACCATAGTGGAGTTTGGAGTGTGACTGTTGGAGGTTGTGGACAGAGGTGTCTTTTATACTGATAACAAGTTCAAACAGGTGCCATTAATACAGGTAATGATTGGAGGACAGAGGAGCCTCTTAACCACTTAATCCCCGGACCAATTTGCAGCCAAAGGACCAGGCCCCTTTTTGCAATTCGGCACTGCGTCGCTTTTAACTGACAATTGCGTGGTCATGCAACGTGGCTTCCAAACAAAATTGACGTCCTTTTTTCCCCACAAATAAAGCTTTCTTTTGGTGGTATTTGATCACCTCTGCGGTTTTTATTTTTTGCGCTATAAACAAAAAATAGAGCGACAGTTTTGAAAAAAAATTCTATATTTTTTACTTTTTGCTATAATAAATATCCCCAAAAAATATATAAAAAACATTTTTTTCCTCAGTTTAGGCCGATACGTATTCTTCTACATATTTTTGGTAAAAAAAATCACAATTAGCGATTATTGATTGGTTTGCGCAAAAGTTATAGCGTTTACAAAATAGGGGATAGTTTTATAGCATTTTTATAATTTTTTTTTTTTTTACTAGTAATGGCGGCGATCAGCGATTTTTATTGTGACTGCGACATTATGGCGGACACATCGAACATTTTTGACACATTTTTGGGACCATTGTCATTTATACAGCAATCGGTGCTATTTAAATGCACTGATTCCTGTGTAAAATGACACTGGCAGTGAAGGAGTTAACCACTAGGGGGCGGGGAGGGGATAAGTGAGCCCTGTGTGTGTTTTCTTACTGTAGGGGGGCGTGGCTTGGCATGTGACATCACTGATCATCTTTCACTATGACAGAGAACAGACGATCAGTGACAGCGTCACTAGGAAGCACGGGGAGAGGTTTGTTTACACTTACTTCTCCCCGTTCTTCAGCTCTGTGACCCGATCGCGGGACACCAGCGGCGATCGGGTCCCCTAGTCCCGTGGCCGCGGTCACTGAGCTCAGGACCGGGTCGCGACCCACGGCTGGGCTCTAAAAGGACAACGTACCTGTACGTTGATGTGCCCAGCTGTGCCATTCTGCTGACGTAAATGTGCAGGAGGCGGTCCTAAAGTGGTTAAAGAAAAAGATACAGGTCCGTGAGGGCCAGAAATCTTGCTTGTTTGTAGGTGACCAAATACTTATTTTACACCATAATTTGCAAATAAATTCTTGCAAAAATCAGACAATGTGATTGTCTGGATTTTGTTTCCACATTTTGTCTCTCATAGTTGAGGTAGACCTATGATGACAATTACAGGCCTCTCTCATCTTTTTAAGTGGGAGCACTTGCATAATTGGCAGACTAAATACTTTTTTTCCCCACTGTATATCAATTTTCCTCCCTTCATGGCCCAATGCAAAATCCATAGGTTGTGATTCTTTACATCAGCTCCCTATTCAATATATATATATATATATATATATATATATATATATATATATATAGCATTTAGTGTAGACTAGATATTCAATGTAGACTCTATATTCAGACAGTGCAGGCAGTGTAGTATATATAACACAGTGTATTGAAGTGGTTAAGGGGAACCCTGCGCCAAAAAAAAAAAAAAAAAAAATGGTGTGGGGGTCCCCCCAAAATCCATACCAGGTCCTTCAGGTCTGGTGTGGATTTTAAGGGGAATCCTGCGCCCATCAAAAAAAAATGGCATGGGGGTCCCCCCAAAATCCATACCAGACCCTTATCTAAGCATGCAACCTGATAGGTCAGGATAGGGGGACGAGATAGTCCCCCCCCCTCCTGAACCATACGAGACCACATGCCCTCAACATGGGGAGGGTGCTTTGGTGTCCGTCCTAAAGCACCTTGTCCCCATCTTGATAGGGACAAGGGCCTCATCCCCACAACCCTTGCCTGGTGGTTGTGGGCGTCTGCGGGCGGGGGTTTATTGGAATCTGGAAGCCCCTTTTAACAAGGAGGCCCCCAGATCCCGATCACCCTCCATTTGTGAAAAAAGTGTCCCGCAATGTCAATCCATCTTCAATCACGGTGCCAACGGTCCCGAAAAATAGAAAAAAAAAACCTCTGCCTCGTTTTTTTTTATAAATAAAGGAATTGTTCAAAACTGTCTCCTGTCATTTTAACTTTTTTGGTGAATGGGTAGGGGTACATGGAAACCCGATACCCATTCACATAGGGGGGCGGGATCTGGGGGTCCCCTTGTTAAAGGGGGCTTCCAGATTCCGATAAGCCCCCGCCCGCAGACCCCCACAGCCACCGGGCAAGGGTTGTGGGGACGAGGCCTTGTCCCCATCAACATGGAGACAAGGTGCTTTGGGGGGGACTCCAAAGCACCCTCACCATCGCTCACCCCCCCTATCCTGACCTGCCAGGTTGCATGGTCAGGTAAGGGTCTGGTATCGATTTTGGGGGGGACCCCCATGCCATTTTTTTTTTTATTTTGGCGTGGAGTTCCTCTTAATATCCATAGCAGACCCGAAGGTAAGCGTAACTATCCAGGGTATCCCAGACCATACAATATGAAATGCTGTACTTATGTAGCAGCAGCAACAAGTTTTGTATGCGATTAGTAGTAGTGAGTAGTGTGAGTGCTCAAAACTGTGCCTGGAAATGGTTTACCAAAGCATCCCAGGACCACCACTTCCAAAGCAGAGGTTTGGTGATGCTGAGGCAAACTCCTTGACTGTATGGCCCTAAGGTGATGATATTAGTGTAGCCAGGAGTCATTGACCAGTTTGAGTGCAGACCAGCGGATGGGTGGGCAGGAGGGAAAATTGGGCATGGTTTGGGCATGGTTAATTTCTACTGTGCCCAGTGTGAGTGCACCCTTTTGCGGCGTACACACGGTCATAATTTCCAATGGAAACAGTCCGATGGGAGCCTTTCAACGGATTTTCCGACCGTGTGTATGCCCATCGGTCTTTTTTTGTCGGAATTTCCGACGGACTTTGGATTGAGAACCTGTTCTCAATTTTTCCGACGGAAAACGTTTCTATCGGATTTTCCGATCGTGTGTATGCAATTCCGACACGTAAAATTCCGACGCATGCTCGGAAACAATTCGCGCGATGCTCGGAAGCATTAAACTTCCCTTCTATAGTGCTGTCGAACGTGTTTTATGCCGCTGTGTTACAGACCATCGGAATTTGGTGTGACCGTGTGTAGGCAAGACAGTTTGAGCGAAATTCCGACGGGAAAACCATCAGAGCTTTTTCCGACGAGAATTCCGACCGTGTGTACACGGCATTAGTCACTCATAAGCCCCGAACACATTGGCCATTGGCCAAAAAAAAAAGGCCAACATTCACCCCATGTGTTTGTCCGTCAGTAGAGAAGTGTGCCTGGGCTTCGTAACTTCAAATAATTTACCGCAATAACACTGAGGGGGAGAATAGATGCATTCCTCTTGTTCAGGCCACGGGCTTCTTATCCACACTGCAATGAACAACTTCAGCCTGCACAACTATGCAAGACTGATGGGAATATTGGGGCTGAGACAATATTAAAAATCAAAGAGAGTGAGCAAACAGGTAGCTAGCCACAGTGGTGTTCCCATTGACTTCCCCAGAAGCCAGTTAGAGTAATCAGTCAGTCAGTGAATTTGGTTTGGTTGTAGTTGGTTCTTTACCAGGGTTCTGTGGTCTGGTGTTTGTGAGGTAGGTAGGCATATTATACCCATCTCGAGATGTCTGGTATATGGTTTGGACATCCTCATGGTGGCATCCAGGTCTTGGTCCATGTCTGTTGGGTCGCATGTGAAGGGTTGGTAAGTAGTCGATAACCTCACTGGAGCATACACCACCTCATCTGTCCCCGTCATGGCGTTGCTCTCTTTCCTCTTCTGTTGGCTGGCTGGACGATGCATAATGGTGGAATAATGGAGCTCAGTAGAGTCATGCTCCTGGAGGAACGCAGCAGGAAATGGAAAAAAGTATTAATAGCGTCAGTATTTTCCGATTTAAATGTGATATTATAAATGGACCTGTAACATAGTGAGAGCTTCTCAACCAGTGTTCTGTGTACGGGGGGCATGCCCATCAGATTCAGGGGGTACTTCTGCTTGGTGGTGCAAATTGATAATACTTGGATTATATTTTATCACGTTATAATGTATCCCAAAAATGTTTTAGTATAGCTTTAACCAGAGGCGTAACTAGAACCTTCAGGACCCCAGTGCAAGAAACCACAAAGAGCCCCTTTGATCCCCCTGCCAGGGCCCTTTCCTCTGGTCCTGGGGCCCTTCCCTCCAAGCCCCACCTTCATAATACAGGGCAGAGTGTCACCCCCTTCATTATACAGGGGCCCCATAGAGACCCCCATTAGATCAGAGTCCCCTTATATCAGTGCACCTCTTAGAGACACCCCAGTTGCCTTATATCAGCAGCCCCCAATTACAGATCCCCATTAGATAAGAGTGCCCCTTATATCAGAACCAACTGTTGGTCTCTAATGGGGGTTGCTGATATAAGGGGACCATAGACTTGTGCAAGGGGTGCGCCAGGGGTGCCTGGGCACACCCTAATCCTGGGGTTGGCAACCTGTCAATGGTGGGCAGCTGATAGGTAAACCACAATCCTTCCTTGCTGACCCTCAGAAGCTGGAAGGAGAGGTGACGGGGGTGGAATTTTGTGGAACTGATCTGTATTTTCCTCCTGCAGCAGCTGAAAGTAGGCTTCTCCTCCTCTACCCTTTTGTCGACATTCAGCTCCCACAGGACCACCGTCCCTCCTTTCCCTGTTCCGCTTACTTCTGTTGCACATGATGAGTGAAAAATATATGATGAATGAATGTGTATTAAAACATTCCAATGGTGAACGTGAACAATGTCAAACATAAAATGTCAATATTTTGCTGGAAATGACCCAAACAATATCTAGAATGAATAAGTGTAGAGTTCATATGGGTGGTAACAACGACAGATGAGTCCCTCGGATCGGCTCAAGGACAAAGGAACACAGGTAAGGAACAAGCTTGTCTGATGTCACTGAAAAGTATTAAATACTCTTACCAGAGATGTTGGATACAGCTACCGTACGGTATTTGTATCAGGCAGGCTTAAATGTTGGAATTCTTGCATCCATGGGTCAGGTGGGAACCCCCGCAATCAGGAACCAAACAGCTTCCAAGGCAGGCCACTAGATCAATCAGCAATCACAGCAATCGATAGACCTCCAAGCGCCAGATGATCCAAGGGGGAGTAATCCCACAAACCCATATATGCCCCAGTAGAAGACCGATAGTGTCGAAACGCGTCGGGCCAGCTGTCTCATACCCCTCACATTGCCGACCCATTTTACTTATCTTCTCGAGATTTTATTTTTATATTTGTCACATGCCAATGTGAATACATTTTTATATACTTTTTTGACCTGCACCATTGGAGTTGTCTCCATTTTTTATCCTGTTTCCCCGGTTCGTGGGATTACTCCCCCTTGGATCATCTGGCGCTTGGAGGTCTATCGATTGCTGTGATTGCTGATTGATCTAGTGGCCTGCCTTGGAAGCTGTTTGGTTCCTGATTGCGGGGGTTCCCACCTGACCCATGGATGCAAGAATTCCAACATTTAAGCCTGCCTGATACAAATACCGTACGGTAGCTGTATCCAACATCTCTGGTAAGAGTATTTAATACTTTTCAGTGACATCAGACAAGCTTGTTCCTTACCTGTGTTCCTTTGTCCTTGAGCCGATCCGAGGGACTCATCTGTCGTTGTTACCACCCATATGAACTCTACAACTTATTCATTCTAGATATTGTTTGGGTCATTTCCAGCAAAATATTGACATTTTATGTTTGACATTGTTCACGTTCACCATTGGAATGTTTTAATACACATTCATTCATCATATATTTTTCACTCATCATGTGTTAGCGCTACATTTTTTGATTTGCACGCTTTTTGACTTTGTTTGTTTTGTATGTTAGCTGCTTTTTTACACTGTATAGTTTAAGTAGCGCGGTGTTTTCCACATATATATCGCTTACTTCTGTTGCCTGGATCCCCCATGTGCTCCCTTGTTCCCCCTTCCCCCCATTGTTTCAGGATGGAGAGCGGGCAAGAGGCCGGTAAATATGTCAAACGCATATGTGTTGGAGCTTTGGGGTGCACACCCTAATGCACACCCTAATGCAATAGGCTTCGCACACCTATGAAGGGGACTCTGATCTAATGGAGGGACTCTAAGGGGGCTGCTAATATAAAGGCACTCTGATCTAATGGGGATCTGTATTGGAGGGTGCTGATATAAGGTGACTGATATAATGAGGGGGGTCTCTAAGGGGGGGAGCTGATGTAAGGGGACTAACCCCCTCCGTTTATTAAGAATAAAAATAATTACACTCACATTTACAACGCATAGAAAGTGACTCAATGGTCCGTGTCTCGTGGTTTGCATTTCAACAGGTGTCTTGTTGGAACTCAAACCATGAGACACGGACCATTGAGCCATTTCCTATGCGTGTTTAACCATTGTGTCATCATTTTATACATTTTTATTCTAAATAAACAGAGTTACACTATGAATATTCTCTCATCTCCTCCATGTATAACTGAGATATTAAGGGGCTGCCTAACCCTAAAGATATAACAAATGGTTGACAGACATCTGGAGGACCCTCAAACAAATACTACAAGCCCATATCCTGCTACCCTGTTTCCCCGAAAATAAGACCTATCGTGATTGTCGGTGATGGCTGCAATATAAGCCCTACCCACCAAATAAGCCCTACCCTGTTTCCCCCCGAAAATAAGCCCTACCCTGAAAATAAGACCTACAAAGACTTTAACTAGGGCTTATTTGGGGGGTAGGGCTTATATTGCAGCCATCACTGACAATCACGCTAGGTCTTATTTTCAGAGAAACAGGGTAGAAGTTGGTGAGTGAAAAAACATAAGGAAAGGGGAGCGCAGACTTGCGCTTTTTATTCACCTTTATCAAGTTTATAACAGCAAGGACTGCACTTTATGAAGATTCTGAACACATTTTATATATAGACTCGTTTTGCACAATTTTTTTGTTTTGTATATATTGTCAATTTTTCCAAATGTGAATTGAAATCGGGTTGTGTATTTTTTGTTTGGGGTATTGACAGCGTTGAGGTTATATACACCTGCTACTGTGCCAGGCTAGTGAGAGGTTTGGGAGGAGCACTGTGGCAGGATAGCGGCAGGGGGGTTGGTGGAGCACTGTGGCAGACTAGTCAGGGGGTTACAACCAGAGACCCTGCATGGCCACCATAGACCCCGCATGGCCACCAGAGACACTGCATGGCCACCAGAGACCCTGCATGGCCACCAGAGCCCCCGAATTGCAACTTGCAAAGGAAGGGGTGGGACAAATTTAGAGGAGGGCGCCCAGTTTTAGTCTTGCCTAGGGCAGCACAAAACCAAAATACACCCCTTTCCCATCCAGTCCACCTTCTTTGTGATTGACAGTGGAAGACAGTGGGTGGATTCCAAAGCTGATATTCAACCCAGCCAAATAGAAGCTATGGAATCCTTCCACAGCCATCTGCTGTTGATCACAAGGGAGGTGGACCTGATGGGGAACTAGTCTTTAGGCATCCCTATCCGGCACCACCCACCCAACAACTTAATTCCACAACTGTTGCACCTGTTGGGTGAGTAAAGCCTCATGGGGAAATCTGAAAGACTAGTTGTCCATCAGCTCCACCTTGCAGTGTGCCGATTCCATAGGCGCTAGGGACAAAGAAGTTTATGGAATCCACCACGGCCATCCTCTGTCCATAAAATTGGGAAGTGGACCTGATGGGGGAACTAGTCTCTCAGCATCTCCATAAGGCACCACTCACCCAACAACTCATTCCACAACCATGGTACCTGTTGGGTGGGGGAAACCTGACAGGAAACTCAGAAAGACTAGAACCTCATAAGGTCCACCTCGCAGTGGGAAGATTCCGTAGCCCTGCTGTTGGACAGAATAGGCTGTGGAATCTTCTCACGGCCTTCCAATGTCAATCACAAGCAAGACAGACCTGATGGAGAACTAGTCTCTCAGAGTTTCCCATCAGGCTTCCACCACTATCAGTATGCCCATATATTGGCGGTTGCTAGGATGTTGGAAGTCTGCATCCTAGCAACCAAAGTGGATAAAGTTCTATTGGTTGATGCCGTTAAAGTTGAAAACACAACAATCTTCACCCAATAATGTTTACATATTTGTACCCCAATTGGTCTTAATTACCTCCAGTTTCGTTATCTATGAACTGGAGGGAACCCCTTTTCAATTGGTCACAACGTGATGCAATTAGCTTTCAAGAATTTGGTGCAGGACATTTTAAAGGGGCACTACCACCAGAAAAGTTTCCAAAATACTTTACTGAATTTCCCCTTTTGGGTTGTATTTTCCTTGGTCAGCACGGTCTGAATGAAAGTATGTGAGGAAGAAACTAATTTACATACTGAATGCTGTCATTATTTGGAATAACCACAAACCAATGCTAGAATATGCTCATTTCGTCGTGCTGGCCCTTTAAAAAAAGTGTGGCCATTAAATGTACAAATAGAAGGGCACAAGACTGTATATAGGGAGTGGAGTGTGAGTGATACCTCAATTATATCATGTAGGAGAGGAGACACAAACTACTGCAGGGAAATCTCCCCATTGTGGGAGGGGCAGAGACACAAGCTACTGCAGGGAAATCTCCCCATTGTGGGAGGGGCAGAGACACAAACTACTGCAGGAAATCTCACCATTGTGGGAGGGGCAGAGACACAAACTACTGCAGGGAAATCTCCCCATTGTGGGAGGGGCAGAGACACAAGCTACTGCAGGGAAATCTCCCCATTGTGGGAGGGGCAGAGACACAAACTACTGCAGGAAATCTCACCATTGTGGGAGGGGCAGAGACACAAACTACTGCAGGGAAATCTCCCCATTGTGGGAGGGGCAGAGACACAAGCTACTGCAGGGAAATCTCCCCATTGTGGGAGGGGCAGAGACACAAGCTACTGCAGGGAAATCTCCCCATTGTGGGAGGGGCAGAGACACAAACTACTGCAGGAAATCTCACCATTGTGGGAGGGGCAGAGACACAAACTACTGCAGGAAATCTCACCATTGTGGGAGGGGCAGAGACACAAACTACTGCAGGAAATCTCCCCATTGTGGGAGGGGCAGAGACCAGGGGCGGACTGACAACTCATGGGGCCCCTGGGCAATAGGAGATTATGGGGCCCCCAGGCAATCAGAGATTATGGGGCCACACAGTATACACACACACACAGTATACAATCGCACAGTATACACAGACATGTACACACAGTATACACAGACATGTTTCTGTTGGCTGAGAATGTACTGGAGAGGTGGGGCAGCTATAATCTCTGGATTTTTAGACCAAAAGGATGTCGGTAAGGGACATTTCAGAGACAGATCTAAAACAAACACATATTTTTACATACTGTCCCTGGTTTTACTGAGGCTGGCAACCCTGATGGGGCCCCCTAGTGGCCCGGGGCCCTCAGGCAGTGCCCGAGGGGACGAATGGTCAGTCCGCCCCTGGCAGAGACACAAACTACTGCAGGAAATATCCCCATTATGGGAAGGCTGGCCGGGTTGGATTGTCTTCTTCTCTTGTTGACTGTTCTATCCACCAAGCTAGGGGTATGTAGTCGTGCACCCTTACTCTCCTCTATGCATATTTATCCCATCTAATATACAGTTGTGCTCATAAATTTACATACCCTGGCAGAATTTATGATTTCTTGGCCATTTTTCAGAGAATATGAATGATAACACAAAAACGTTTCTCTCACTCGTGGTTGGTGTTTGGCTGAAGCCATTTATTATCAATCAACTCTGTTTACTCTTTTTAAATCATAATCCCAACAGAAACTACTCAAATGACCCTGATCAAAAGTTTACATACCCCAGTTCTCAATACCGTGTATTGCCCCCTTTAACATCAATGACAGCTTGAAGTCTTTTGTGGTATTTGGGGATGAGGCTCTTTATCTTCTCAGATGGTAAAGCTGCCCATTCCTCTTGGCAAAAAGCCTCCAGTTCCTGTAAATTCTTGGGCTGTCTTACATGAACGGCACGTTTGAGATCTCTCCAGAGTGGCTCCAATGATATTGAGGTCAGGAGACTGAGATTGGCCACTCCAGAACCTTCACTTTATTCTGCTGTAGCCAATGACAGGTGGACTTGGCCTTGTGTTTTGGATCATTGTCATGTTGGAATGTCCAAGTACGTCCCATGCGCAGCTTCCTGGCTGATGAATGTGAATGTTCCTCCAGTATTTTTTTTCATCTTGCCATCAATTGTGACCAAATTTCCTGTGCCTTTGTAGCTCACACATCCCCAAAACATCAGCGATCCACCTCCGTGTTTCACAGTAGGGATGGTGGACCTTTCATCATAGGCCTTGTTGACTCCTCTCCAAATGTAGTGTTTATGGTTGTGGCCAAAAAGCTAAATTTTGGTCTCATCACTCCAAATGACTTTGTGGCAGAAGGTTTGAGGCTTGTCTCTGTGCTGTTTGGCGTATTGTAAGCGGGATACTTTGTGGCATTTGTGTAGGAATAAGTGTAGGTGTCCTTCGCGCTGTTTTAATGAACTAGAAACTATGTTTACATAGAATAAATGAGTGAGTGAGCAAAAAACAAAAAACAAAATAAGTGTAAACACTGATGCTGTGTGTGGGAAAAAATTCCTGATGAAGTCACGAGGTCACGTGACGCAACGCGTAGGGATTGGCCGGACGTAGGATACCGGAAGTGCTGTCAAACGGACACCACAACCATATCTCTCTGGCTGCTTGTACTAGATTTGAATGTAAGCATTTATTTTTTTGAATGTGATTTTTTGGCATACTTCACGATTGGGTCCCCCTCTTTCTTCTTTTTGTCTCTGCCCTCACCCCTACCATTATTTGGGAGCGAGTCATTGCTGCAGGGACCGCAGCTAGTACTGCAAACTAACAAGTGGAGGGCTATTCCTGGGTCCACAACTTTGAGGAAGAGGAAACTCTGTGTGTGGAATTGATTGAATACACAGAAAACCTGATTGGGAGGCATTTAAGGAGGAATCCGGAATTGGAGCTGATTATCCATACTGGCTTTGATGCGCATTTTGATCGTTTGAGAGGTGAGAGGCTAGTGAGCACCATCTAGGATTAGGTCCTCACCACCCAACACCCCCCACTTTTTGAAGAGAGGCTAAATTACCACTTCTAAGGATATAAGAGACTATGAGAGTTTTATGCTAAGGGGGTCACCACCATCATGTTCCTTCAGATTTAAATTCTCTGGTGGACTCAATTCTAAATAATTATTTATTTATTTATTTTTTTCACTATACTGTGGTTCTTATTGTGCATGTGTTCATTTTTACAATATTTTCACATATTTATGCATTTTGGATTGCATTTGTTTTATTCACTGTTGCGAGTTTAGCACTTGTTGCACTTCTTTAGTCATATTTTTATGTGATTGATTATTACTACGTTTAGTACATGATATTTATATATATTTATTGTATGTGATTCACAAATATTACGTTTAGTATAGATTTACGTTTTGAGTCTTATTGTGACCATTAACTTATCATACACATTTGTTTGTACACATGATCACTTATACATTTTTATTGCCTGATGCACTTTAGCGCAAAATCATCATCTTTCATTTGCGTATTGATGGCTTTCCTCTGGAGACTGGACCATGCAGCCCATCTTTCTTCAAGTGCCTCCTTATTGTGCATCTTGAAACAGCCACACCCCATGTTTTCAGAGAGTCCTGTATTTCACCTGAAGTTATTTGTGGGTTTTTTCTTTGCATCCCGAACAATTTTCCTGGCAGTTGTGGCTGAAATTTTAGTTGGTCTACCTGACCGTGGTTTGGTTTCACCAGAACCCCTCATTTCCCACTTCTTGATTAGAGTTTGAACACTGCTGATTGGCATTCTCAATTCCCTGGATATCTTTTTATATCCCTTTCCTGTTTTATACAGTTCAACTACCTTTAAAACAAGCTCAGTGATTGTTTTTTTTTTCTCCTCACGCTGACATTGGAGGAGAAAAAAAAAGCCGATCACCGGCTTATCTTAAAGGGACATCGGTCCCACCTTGCAATCCCCACAAGTGCCACCTTGTAATGCCCATAAGTGCCACCTTGTAATGCCCATAAGTGCCACCTTGTAATGCCCATAAGTGCATCCTGTCAATGCCCACCAGTGCCACCTATCAATGCCTACCAGTGCTGCCAATCAGTGCCACCTAAAAGTGCTGCCTGTCAGTGTAACCCATCAGTGCCCATCACTGCCACCCATCAGTGCCCATCACTGCCACCCATCGGTGCTCGTCACTGCCGCCTCATCAGCGTACATCAATGACGGACAAAATCTACCCATTTTATATTTTTATAACAAAATTTTTTTTTAATTCAGTCTTTTTAAAAAAAATTTAACAAAAAATAAAAATCGCAGAGGTGATCAAATACCACCAAAAGAAAGCTCTATTTGGGGGGAAAAATTATAAAAATTTCATTAGGGTACAGTGTTGTATGACCGCGCAATTGTCATTCAAAGTGCGACAGCGCTGAAAGCTGAAAATTGGTCTGGGCAGGAGGGGGGTTTAATTGCCCCAGTAAGCAAGTGGTTAATAGCCATTCAAACACCTTTGTGTCAACTTGTGTGCATGTTATCAGACCAAAATCACCAGGGTATGTTAACTTTTGATCAGGGTCATTTGGGTAGTTTCTGTTGTGATTATGATTTAACCTCCCTGGCGGTATGATTCTGTCCGGAATTTAGTGCTGAAAGCGGTACAATTATTTTGCATGGAAATTTGGCGTTTTTATATTGTAGGCATGCAATTCTTATGAATAACTCACTTAAATCTGTCCGAACCAGAGTCTAGTAGACATCCCGGGTATGATAAAGTTTGAAACACAAAATCATAAATTATAATATAATAAAAATATATATAAAAATGATTCAATAATGTAATCAAATCAAAAACACTGAAATTTGCTCAGTTGCAGAATAGTCGCTGTCATGAAATTTATTGTTTGATGATGAATTGTGATTCTAATTTTTTATCGGTGTTTTCTAGCTGGTCTAAAACCACTTTTGACATAAAGGGACACTTTTTGGTTGCTATGGACAATCTCCAGTTTCCAGGCAGAAAAAAAATCTTTTTATTATATAAAATGACATGCAGGGCACTGGGCAGACCACTAGGGACAAAGGGGATGTGTATTTTTTGTATACAGTACTGTAATCTGTAAGATTACAGTACTGTATGTGTGTTGTGTTTTTTAACTTTTTTTGAATTTGGCGCCGATCTCCGCTCCCGTGCGTCGGAACGTCGCAGGGAACGGAGACCGGCACTGTGTGAATCGAGCGAGCGGACGGCTCGCTCACACAGCGGGGAGACATCGCAGGATCCAGGGGACAAGGTAAGTAACTTCCCCCCCTGTATCCTACAACGCAAGCCCGAGTCTGGTTCGGGGTTACCGCTCCCAGCAGAAAAAAACTCAACCCGAGCCAGACTCAGGAACACCGCCAGGGAGGTTAAAAAGAGTAAACACAGTTGATTAATAATAAATGGCTTCAGCCAAACACTAACCAGTTGAGTGAGAGAAAAGTTTTTGTGTTCTCATTCATATTCTCAGAAAAATGGCCAAGAAATCATAAATTCTGCCAGGGGTATGTAAACTTATGAGCACAACTGTACATAGGAGCTCTATCACTAACCTGTGTACATGTGAGTCCATCTCCCTCCTCTGCAGGTTGTGTCGGCAATTCTGAAGGATAAATGGAAAATATCACAAAGTTGGAATCACATTTATAAATCCAGTAGGTCACCCGACACAGAGAATTGTCTTCCTCACCTTTTCTAGGCGCACATCTCCAGCACAGAATCACCACCAAGAGGCAAGAGGGAATTTCCCGAGCTGGGACACACTCCCTCGGAGGCAGGAGAAGTAACATTGGAACAACCAGGGGAAGAAGGGCAAGGGATGCACAGGAACACCCCAAACTATCTCACCCATTCCCCCAATCCCCAAGATCTTCAATATGCCGTCCCGGATAGGGAAGACACAGACCTACCACAAAGTTTAACAGATAATTTAATTGGAGAACAAAGAGAGGAAGACTTAAGAGGAAAGGGGGAGTCAGAAGAGAGGGATATAGGGGGGGAAAACCCCCGGGCGATGGAACCTCTGAAAGAAAAATTACAAGAGCCAATGATAAAACAGACAGACGGGAAGAAAGGGAGAACGGGCAAAGACCGGGATTCGGAATTCACCGAACTAAGAAATCTGATAAAAGCTCTACCAACAAAAGAAGACATACAAGGCCTAATAGCTTCAGTGGATAGGGCATGCAAGCAGTCAGCAGAAGAATTAAAAGAAGAGATAGGGGCGGTGGGCTACCGAGTGGAAAACTTGGAAGCGGAACAGGATGAGATAAAACTTACAGTAGGAGAAGTACAAGGGCTTATTAAGAAACAAGAAGACACAATGAACTCTTATAGAGACCAGTTAGATGACTTAGAGAACAGAGACCGCCGCCAGAACATCAGGATAAAAGACCTACCTGAGGCCCATAGTAATAAGGACTTACCCGAAATAGTACAGAGGATCTTTCAACAAATAGTGGGGCTCAACGGGAAGGAGTATATCGAGATAGACAGAGTACACCGCATAACTTACCGGGCTACCCAGACAAGACAGAATAAAGAAAGGCCAAGGGATATAATCTGTAAAATACATAACTACACTGAAAAAGAGAAGATCATGAAAGCAGCCCGAGAATTAGCAGTAATTAATTTTGAAGGGGCGGAGATTTCACTATATCCCGATATCACACGAAGGACATTAATGCAGCGTAGGATGGTACGCCCCCTGTTGGACGCAATGAGAAAAAAGGAAATAAGATATCAATGGGGATACCCTTTCTCACTAATAGCAACAAAAGACGGTAAAACTGCGGTGTTACGTACTAAAGACGACTTAACAAAGTTTTGCGAAACATTGGAATTACCTCAAACAGACTTTGAGGACTGGAGAGTAGACACTAAGATGAACACAAAACAACCCCCCACGCAATGGTCTACTGTGACAAAGAAATAAGGAGGGGATGGGGTAATAGGAGCTATTCGGGCCCCCCCCCCTCCTCTCAACCCTTGACCCCCTTGTTTTTTTTTTTTTTTTTTTTTTTTTTTTTTTTATCTCTTCGCAAGGACTATACAAGAAATGAATGATGGTTTTTGCTGTTAGGGGTCTATACAATGCAATAATAATCTCTTCTCACTGCTGGTATCCCCGTTTAAGGGGTAAGGTAATTAAGGCGTTAGAGGGGGGTAGGGATGGGGTGAGGGGAGGGAAGGCGAATGGGAATAATAAAGGGAGAAAAGGCGTATTATAAGAAGACGAATAAAAGCAAAAGGTCCGGGCGGGGAGGGGGGCTCTAGGATAAGGGTGGGTTAAACTTTAGTATTTTCAATACAATTAGGACGGTCCGGTGGCCGGACTTGTAATCCGCAGTATGCGGATAAAAGGGAGGGGGAGGGAAGGGCAAGGGTTGCCCGAGCAGGGGACCCCCTCTATTAGTGGGCCCGGGATAGGGAAAATGGGCCGAAAGGGAATAGGAAGACAGGCTGTGGAACAGAAACTCTCAGAAAGAAAAGGAAAAAAACCCCAAAGGAAAAAAAAGATAAATAGGAAAACGTATTTCAAAGAAAAACCAGAGGATGGATAAGATGGTGAAAATAATGACATATAATGTGAGAGGGCTGAACTCTTCCAAAAAAAGGGACCGCCTGTGGCACGAGGTGAGTCACCAAGAGGTGGATATAATCTTCCTTCAGGAGACGCACTTCGGGCCAGGACCGATCCCCAAACTACCGGTATTCACATATAATCAATGGTTCCATGCTGTATCCCCAATAGCGAGAGCCAGAGGGGTATCCATAGCCCTCGGGAAAACCTGCCCCATGAGGATAACCGAGGTGCAGGCGGACCCGGAAGGAAGGTTCATATTTATAAAAGGGACTCTTCTGGGATCAATTTACACGTTGGCATCTATATATGCACCAAACGTGGGCACGGCAGAATTTTTATTAAAAACCTGGAAAAAGTTAGACGGGTTTAAGGAGGGTTGTGTGATTCTGGGAGGGGACTATAATATAATTATGGACCCCGACCTCGACACCACATCCCAGAGAACGGGACTACCATTCAAGATATGGAAGCGGATGAAAGAATATCTGAAACGAGTGCACTGGGTGGATACCTGGAGAATACTCAATGAGGGAAAAAGAGACTACAGTTATTTTTCTAAGACCCACGCAGTGTACTCAAGGCTGGATATCTTGATGGTAGACCAGTATTATTTGGACCACGTACAAGAAGTGAAAATAAAAGCTATAACAATCTCAGATCACGCTCCAGTAGTTATGAGGTTTCGTCCGATATCTGGAGGTCAAAAGGAAAGAATCTGGAGATTAAACGAGTCACTACTAGATGACAACCAGATATCGGAAGAAATAGAAAAAAAACTGGTGGGATATTTCGAAGAAAATAGACCGGGGGAAACATCAGAACAAGTAAGATGGGACGCCCATAAAGCAGTGGTAAGAGGAGTTTTAATAGCCCAAGGAATCAGGAAAAAGAAAGAAAATAAAAAGGAGCTGGAGGAACTAACCAGAAAGATACATAAAATGGAACAGAAACATAAAAGTAGTATGAACCTGGAAGAGGCCAGACAGCTGGAAAAATACAGAGTAGAATATAATTTGTACCTGGATAGGAAAACGCAAAACAAATACAGATATGCGGCGCATAAATTTTATGAAAGCGGGAATAAGTGTGGCAAGTTACTGGCCAACCAACTTAAAAAGCAACAAGAAATTTCCCATGTACACGGTATCCAATCCAGGGACAAATTAATAATAGACACCAAATCAATAGCAAAAGAATTTGAAAATTACTACAA
>CM053027.1:11767554-11777554 GCA_028564925.1 Lithobates sylvaticus | reverse complement strand
TGCTGGTGCCACAACACTGCAACACGGCCCTCACAGAGACTGTACTTGGAGCACAGCAGTCACACGTGTTGCGAAGCATTTTTTTTAAAAAATTGTAAGTACACGCCCCTGTTAAACAGGGGCTGAAAAATTGTGCCTTAGGCACTGGTGCTGGTGCCACAACACTGCAACACGGCCCTCACAGAGACTGTACTTGGAGCACAGCAGTCACACGTGTTGCGAAGCATTTTTTTAAAAAATTGTAAGTACACGCCCCTGTTAAACAGGGGCTGAAAAATTGTGCCTTAGGCACTGGTGCTGGTGCCACAACACTGCAACACGGCCCTCACAGAGACTGTACTTGGAGCACAGCAGTCACACGTGTTGCGAAGCATTTTTTTAAAAAATTGTAAGTACACGCCCCTGTTAAACAGGGGCTGAAAAATTGTGCCTTAGGCACTGGTGCTGTGGCATGGATCATTGAGGAGGAGGAAGAGGATAGTCAGTGAACATAAGAGGACAGTCACTCAGCATCAGCATAGGCAGTCTTGAAGGGATGTGACATTAAAAATTATTCGGTTATATCCGCCTCAGGTGCCTGGTAGCTGGTGGTGATCCAAGACTGATTCATTTTGATGAATGTCAGTCGATCAACCGAGGCGGTGGACAGGCGCACCCTATGATCAGTCACAAATCCTCCAGCAGCACTGAATGTGCGTTCGGAAAGAACGCTGGAGGCAGGACAGGCCAGTAGCTCAATTGCATACTGTGCAAGCTCTGGCCAGTGATCCATCCTCAGGACCCAGTAAGCCAGAGGATTTTCGGTGGGAAAGGTGTCCAAGTCTGACCTTGCCCCAAGGTATTCCTGCACCATGTATATCAGACGCTGGCGATGGTTGCTGGAACCGATCATACCTTGGGGCTGCGGACTAAAAAATTGTCTGAACGCATCGGTCAGACGTCCACCTTCCCCACCGCTCCTTCTGCCACTGACCGAAGCCTCAGCAACTCGTCGCCCAGGACCAGGAGTTTGTAGCCTCCCAGTTTCTGGGAACGCGTTGCACAGACCTTTCTGCAAGGCCTCCCTGAGATGTCTCATCCTCTGCTCCCTCTGCGACGGCAAGATAAGGTCCGCAACCTTACCCTTGTACCGCGGATCAAGGAGAGTGGCCAGCCAGTAATGGTCCCTCTCCTTGATCCGAAGAACACGAGGATCCTTCCGCAGGCTTTGCAGGATCAGGGAGGCCATGCAGCGTAGGTTAGCTGAGGCATTCGGTCCGGAGTCTTCTGGGTCACTGAGGATGACATGATCGCCAGCCACCTCCTCCCAGCCACGTACAAGTCCACTGGCTTGTTGGGACTGTACATCATCCCTAAAAGACTGCTGCTGCTGATGCTGAGTGCCAGGCTCCACCTCCATGCTCACACAATCCTCCTCCTCCTCCTCCTCCTCCTCCTCCTCATCCTCTTCCTGTGTGATGGGTGGGACAGAAGGAACACTGTCCGGATAAAGGGGGCCTTGAGAGGCAAGGAAGTCCTCCTCTTCCTGCCTCTGTTCTGCCTCAAGTGCCCTGTCCATTATCCCACGCAGCGTATGCTCCAACAGGTGGACAAGAGGGACAGTGTCACTGATGCATGCACTGTCACTGCTCACCATCCTCGTGGCCTCCTCAAATGGTGAGAGGACAGTGCATGCATCCCTGATCATGCTCCACTGACGTGGGGAAAAAAACCCAAGCTCCCCTGACCCTGTCCTGGTGCCGTAGTCGCAAAGGTACTCATTGATGGCCCTCTGCTGCGTGTGCAGTCGCTGCAGCATGGCCAACGTTGAGTTCCACCTGGTGGGCATGTCAGATATTAGGCGGTTCTTGGGCAGGTTCAGCTCCTTTTGCAGCTCAGTCAGCCGAGCACTGGCATTATAAGATCGGCGGAAATGCACACAGACTTTCCTGGCCTGCCTCAGGACATCCTGTAAGCCTGGGAACCTGCCCAAGAACCGCTGCACCACCAGGTTGAGGACGTGAGCCATGCAGGGCACATGGGTGAGCTGCCCCTGTCGCAGGGCGGAGAGGAGGTTGGTGCCATTGTCAGAAACGACCATTCCTGGCTTAAGCTGACGTGGCGTCAACCACCTCTCGGCCTGCCCCTGCAGAGCTGCCAGAACCTCTGGCCCAGTGTGGCTCCTGTCCCCCAAACACACCAGCGCAAGCACGGCATGGCATCTTTTTGCCTGCGTACTTGCGTAGCCCCTTGTACGCCTACGGAGCACCGCTGGTTCCAAGGACAGAGCACTGGAGGAAGAAGAAGAGGAGGGGGTGGAGGAGAGAGGTGTGTCACAACCAGTAGCAGTAGTCGCGTTTTGGAGGCGTGGTGGCGGAACAACCTCCAACACTACTGCACCTTGTCCTGCATCCCTCCCAGCTGCCAATAGAGTGACCCAATGGGCCGTGAAAGAAAGGTACCGTCCCTGTCCATGCCTGCTGGACCATGAGTCAGCGGTAATATGCACCTTACCGCTGACCGCCCTGTCCAGCGAGGCATGGACATTGCCCTCCACATGCCGGTAGAGAGACGGAATCGCCTTCCGCGAGAAAAAGTGGCGTTTGGGAACCTGCCACTGAGGAACCGCACATTGAACAAACTCACGGAAGGGGGCCGAGTCTACCAACTGAAAAGGCAGCAGTTGAAGTGCTAGCAATTTAGCAAGGCTAGCATTCAACCGCTGGGCATGTGGATGGCTGGGAGTGTACTTCTTTCTACGGTCCAGCAGCTGGGGCAGGGAAATTTGCCTGCTGCATTCGGACGTCGGTGTACTGCAAGTACTTGGTTGTGACACACCGAATTCTACACCTTCAGTCCTCTCAGAGCAGCTTTCAGAGAGGACTGAAGGTGTAGTGGGGATGGAGATCCCAGCTGAGGAGGAGCAAGGAGAGGTCCGCTTAGTTCTTTGGTGTGGGTCTTTTATGTGTGCCTGCCAACGAGCTGCATGGCAGGTCGCCATATGTCTGGTCATGCTTGTCGTGCCCAAGCGGCTGATGTTTTGGCCACGCGAGATACGCTTGAGACAAATATTGCAAATAGCAGTGGTGCGATCTGCTGCACTCGTCTCAAAAAAGGCCCACACCAAAGAACTTTTCTGATAACGTGCAGAGGCAGCGCCCTGCACAGGCGGAGCTCTGCGGTGTTGTACAGTTGCTGTGCTGGCCTCTACCTGGCCTCCAGGGGGCATCCTGCCTCGTTGGACATGTGACGCCGCATCCTCCTCCTCCTCGTCCTCCTCCTCATCCTCTCTCCCTTGAGGCACCCACGTGGAGTCAGTGACCTCATCATCCCCTCCCTCTTCACCACTAGAGCAAACCTGGCAGTAAGCTGCAGCTGGTGGAACTGTACTGCCAGATTCCTCAAGCTGGGTATCGTCATCCGAGCCTTCGAATCGTTGGGCATCCTCCTGGAGCATGTACCCAACACTGTGCTCAAAGAGTTCGGGGGACTCCTCAGGAGGACATGGTGGGTCTAGGGAAGGGGTGGCTGATGATGCTCTGTCAGTACCCTGAGCCTGGGTGAGAGAGGATGAGGAGGATGAGGAGGGCTTGGTCATCCATTCTACCAAGCCTTCAGCATGATGCGGCTCCACATGTCCAGCTGCCGAAAACAAAGACGCGCGTGTCCCATGGCCACGTGCTGATGACGATGCACGACCACGTCCACGTCCACGGCCACGTCCACTAGAAACAGAGACTGTCTGCCCTGTGTTCTTGGCTCTGCACGCTCTGCCTCCCCTTGGCGGTCTTCCAGCCATTGTAGTCGGTAGTCCTGTGGGTGCTGCTGAGAAGAAAATATAGGAGCTCTGTGTGATGCCACTAACACACTAGAAGTCCTATAGGTGCTTCTGCAAAGAAAATATAGGAGCTCTGTGTGATGCCACTAACACACTAGAAGTCCTGTGGGTGCTGCTGAGAAGAAAATATAGGAGCTCTGTGTGATGCCACTAACACACTAGAAGTCCTATGGGTGCTTCTGCAAAGAAAATATAGGAGCTCTGTGTGATGCCACTAACACACTAGAAGTCCTATGGGTGCTGCTGAGAAGAATATATAGGAGCTCTGTGTGATGCCACTAACACACTAGAAGTCCTATGGGTGCTTCTGCAAAGAAAATAGAGGAGCTCTGTGTGATGCCACTAACACACTAGAAGTCCTGTGGGTGCTTCTGCAAAGAAAATAGAGGAGCTCTGTGTGATGCCACTAACACACTAGAAGTCCTGTGGGTGCTTCTGCAAAGAAAATAGAGGAGCTCTGTGTGATGCCACTAACACACTAGAAGTCCTGTGGGTGCTGCTGAGAAGAATATATAGGAGCTCTGTGTGATGCCACTAACACACTAGAAGTCCTATGGGTGCTTCTGCAAAGAAAATAGAGGAGCTCTGTGTGATGCCACTAACACACTAGAAGTCCTGTGGGTGCTTCTGCAAAGAAAATAGAGGAGCTCTGTGTGATGCCACTAACACACTAGAAGTCCTGTGGGTGCTGCTGAGAAGAATATATAGGAGCTCTGTGTGATGCCACTAACACACTAGAAGTCCTATGGGTGCTTCTGCAAAGAAAATAGAGGAGCTCTGTGTGATGCCACTAACACACTAGAAGTCCTGTGGGTGCTTCTGCAAAGAAAATAGAGGAGCTCTGTGTGATGCCACTAACACACTAGAAGTCCTGTGGGTGCTGCTGAGAAGAATATATAGGAGCTCTGTGTGATGCCACTAACACACTAGAAGTCCTGTGGGTGCTTATGCAAAGAAAATAGAGGAGCTCTGTGTGATGGGACTAACACACTTCAAGTCCTATAGGTGCTTCTGGGAAGAAAATATAGCTCTGTGTGTGTGATGGGACTAACACACTTCAAGTCCTATAGGTGCTTCTGGGAAGAAAATATAGCTCTGTGTGTGTAATGGGACTAACACACTTCAAGTCCTATAGGTGCTTCTGGGAAGAAAATATAGCTCTGTGTGTGTAATGGGACTAACACACTTCAAGTCCTATAAGTGCTTCTGGGAACAAAATATAGGAGCTCTGCCTGCCTGCCACGAACACACTACAAGTCCTATAGGTGCTTCTGGGAAGAAAATATAGCTCTGTGTGTGTAATGGGACTAACACACTTCAAGTCCTATAAGTGCCTCTGGGAACAAAATATAGGAGCTCTGCCTGCCTGCCACGAACACACTACAAGTCCTATAGGTGCTTCTGGTAACAAAATATAGGAGCTCTGCCTGCCTGCCACTAACACACTACAAGTCCTATAGGTGCTTCTGGGAAGAAAATATAGCTCTTTGTGTGTAATGGGACTAACACACTTCAAGTCCTATAGGTGCTTCTGGGAAGAAAATATAGCTCTGTGTGTGTGTAATGGGACTAACACACTTCAAGTCCTATAGGTGCTTCTGGGAAGAAAATATAGCTCTGTGTGTGTAATGGGACTAACACACTTCAAGTCCTATAGGTGCTTCTGGGAAGAAAATATAGCTCTGTGTGTGTGATGGGACTAACACACTTCAAGTCCTATAGGTGCTTCTGGGAAGAAAATATAGCTCTGTGTGTGTAATGGGACTAACACACTTCAAGTCCTATAGGTGCTTCTGGGAAGAAAATATAGCTCTGTGTGTGTAATGGGACTAACACACTTCAAGTCCTATAGGTGCTTCTGGGAACAAAATATAGCTCTGTGTGTGTGATGGGACTAACACACTTCAAGTCCTATAGGTGCTTCTGGGAAGAAAATATAGCTCTGTGTGTGTAATGGGACTAACACACTTCAAGTCCTATAGGTGCTTCTGGGAAGAAAATATAGCTCTGTGTGTGTGATGGGACTAACACACTTCAAGTCCTATAGGTGCTTCTGGGAAGAAAATATAGCTCTGTGTGTGTAATGGGACTAACACACTTCAAGTCCTATAGGTGCTTCTGGGAAGAAAATATAGCTCTGTGTGTGTAATGGGACTAACACACTTCAAGTCCTATAGGTGCTTCTGGGAAGAAAATATAGCTCTGTGTGTGTGATGGGACTAACACACTTCAAGTCCTATAGGTGCTTCTGGGAACAAAGTATAGCTCTGTGTGTGTAATGGGACTAACACACTTCAAGTCCTATAGGTGCTTCTGGGAAGAAAATATAGCTCTGTGTGTGTAATGGGACTAACACACTTCAAGTCCTATAGGTGCTTCTGGGAAGAAAATATAGCTCTGTGTGTGTAATGGGACTAACACACTTCAAGTCCTATAGGTGCTTCTGGGAAGAAAATATAGCTCTGTGTGTGTAATGGGACTAACACACTTCAAGTCCTATAGGTGCTTCTGGGAAGAAAATATAGCTCTGTGTGTGTGATGGGACTAACACACTTCAAGTCCTATAGGTGCTTCTGGGAAGAAAATATAGCTCTGTGTGTGTAATGGGACTAACACACTTCAAGTCCTATAGGTGCTTCTGGGAAGAAAATATAGCTCTGTGTGTGTAATGGGACTAACACACTTCAAGTCCTATAGGTGCTTCTGGGAAGAAAATATAGCTCTGTGTGTGTAATGGGACTAACACACTTCAAGTCCTATAGGTGCTTCTGGGAAGAAAATATAGCTCTGTGTGTGTGATGGGACTAACACACTTCAAGTCCTATAGGTGCTTCTGGGAAGAAAATATAGCTCTGTGTGTGTAATGGGACTAACACACTTCAAGTCCTATAGGTGCTTCTGGGAAGAAAATATAGCTCTGTGTGTGTAATGGGACTAACACACTTCAAGTCCTATAGGTGCTTCTGGGAAGAAAATATAGCTCTGTGTGTGTAATGGGACTAACACACTTCAAGTCCTATAGGTGCTTCTGGGAAGAAAATATAGCTCTGTGTGTGTGATGGGACTAACACACTTCAAGTCCTATAGGTGCTTCTGGGAAGAAAATATAGCTCTGTGTGTGTAATGGGACTAACACACTTCAAGTCCTATAGGTGCTTCTGGGAACAAAGTATAGCTCTTTGTGTGTAATGGGACTAACACACTTCAAGTCCTATAGGTGCTTCTGGGAAGAAAATATAGCTCTGTGTGTGTGATGGGACTAACACACTTCAAGTCCTATAGGTGCTTCTGGAAGAAAATATAGCTCTGTGTGTGTGATGGGACTAACACACTTCAAGTCCTATAGGTGCTTCTGGGAACAAAATATAGGAGCTCTGCCTGCCTGTCACTAACACACTACAAGTCCTATAGGTGCTTCTGGTAACAAAATATAGGAGCTCTGCCTGCCTGCCACTAACACACTACAAGTCCTATAGGTGCTTCTGGTAACAAAATATAGGAGCTCTGCCTGCCTGTCACTAACACACTACAAGTCCTATAGGTGCTTCTGGTAACAAAATATAGGAGCTCTGCCTGCCTGCCACTAACACACTACAAGTCCTATAGGTGCTTCTGGTAACAAAATATAGGAGCTCTGCCTGCCTGTCACTAACACACTACAAGTCCTATAGGTGCTTCTGGTAACAAAATATAGGAGCTCTGCCTGCCTGCCACGAGCACACTACAAGCCCCTCTTTGTCAATCAATCTTTGTAACTGAATCTATCTAACTCAATCTCTGCAAGTGAATCTCTCTCTCTATCTATCTAAATGCAGCAGAGTGTCACAGGAACAGCCTGCTCAATCTGCGCCGGAACAGCATGTGACCGGCGCAGACGGCGTGGCGGCGTTTTATAGGGGGGGGCGTGTACTACAGCCCCTGAGCTGTAATTGGCTACAGGCGTCCTGCCTGTAGCCAATTATGGCTCTTCGAGTTTCCGGGGCTGTGATTGGCCAAGCATGCGGGGTCACAGTGCATGCTTGGCCAATCATCAGCCAGCAATGCACTGCGTCGGCCGCGCCGGCCGCAATGCATTGCGGGGCCGCTCGCATCACACGAACGTGATGCGAGCGGCCAAAATAGTTCTGGGCTCGCCGAGCGAGCGAACGCCCGGTGCTCGATGCGAACGTGGGTTCGCATCGAGCACCGGGCCCATCCTTACTAAGGACACGTAGGAAAAAACCAACTCCCAACACTTAGGGGAGAGGTATTACAACACCTGAATTAAAGAACTTGAACTGTTTCAGTCTTTTTTTTTTTTTTTTCTCCTCTCTCTCTGCCAGCACATCCCTACGGGGACGGGGGCCGCCGGAAGGGCCAATCTCCAGACCACGGGGGTATTAAATGATGGGACAGACTAATGAAATGTAATCAGCAAAATGTAAATGGTATAAATAAAATTATTAATAAAGACTTAATTATAAAAAAAAAAAAAAAAAAAAAAAAAAAAAAAAAGAATCACCACCAAGAGAAGGACGAGGGGTATCAGGGGGTACAGGTAGTAATAAGGGGTATAGCTCCTTTCTAGAGTAACAGAAAAATACAGCTACATTACATGTCAATATTATCTGCAGTATATGTCAATAGACATGTGCACAACAAAAAAAATTGTTTTTTTTTTCGTTTTGTTTTTTTCGTTTCCGTTGATTCGTAACGATTCGTACATTCGTAAGTCGTCGGTGTTCGTATCCGTAACGATTCGTACATTCGTAAGAGTTATTTTTTCGTTGATTCGTTTTTCGTTAGTTTAATTTTCGGACGCATTCGTATTTACTTGTACATTCGTAACATTCGTAACATTCGTAATCGGAGCATAATTCATCATTTTATGTAATGTGTATGCTATTATTACATTTTAATAATTTACGAATCGAAAAAAAAAAAGTTACGAATCGAAAAAAAAGTTACGAATGTACGAATTTTTTTGTTCAATCCATTCATTACGAATCGAAAAAAAAAAAAAAAAGTTACGAATCGAAAAAAAAAAAAAGTTACGAATCGAAAAAAAAAGTTAAGAATCGAAAAAAAAAGTTACGAATGTACGAATTTTTTTGTTCAATCCATTCGAAGCACGTTACGCAGCACCATTGTAAAGCCTCATACACACGATCGGACCGTGGACCAACTTTCCTGTGGATTTTTGTCCAAAGGGCGTTGGCCCCAAGTTGGTATTGCATACACACGGCAGGACTTTTTCAGCCAACTTTCACCAAATCACTTGGTTTTTCTGCTCTTTACCGCCACCTTTGGTCAACTTCTGTATTGTTGTCTGATCTTTTGCATTGGTTCTGCATTGGTTTGTACAAAAGTCCGTTGGTTTTGTGTACACACGGTCGGACTTTGGTCCATCGGACTTTTGTTGGCAGAAAGTTGGTCCGTTCGCACAGCCAACAAAAGTCTGATGAAACCTGGAAAAAGTTGGTCCGATGGAGCGTACACACGGTCGGATGTTGGTCCAAAACAGCTAATTTGCATGTTGGTTGTCAAAAAGTCCGATCGTGTGTACTGGCCTTTAGGGACACGGAAAATTACCAATTCAACAAAAAAAAAGTTACGAATGTACGAATTTTTTCGTTCTTTTTCGTTTTTCGGATTTTCTTCATTAGTACATTCGTTGTTTCTAATTAGTTTTTTTTGGATTTTCGTTGTTTTTCGGATTCGTACGATTCGAACGATTCGTTCATTCGTATGAAAACTAACGAACGAAAATAACGAAAAAAAAAAACGAAACGAATTGCACATGTCTATATGTCAGAGCTATATAAATGTATAATAATGTGTGACTGTGGGGGACATTAGAGTGTAAGCTCCTCTGGATAAAGCACTGCGGTATATGTCAGAGCTAAATATGTAAATGTATAATAATAATAATAATGTGTGATATTAGAGTGTAAGCTCTTCTTGTACAGACTGGCCCTGTGTGCAGCTAGTAATGAAAGTTCTAGTCAGTTTTTTCAGACATGTGCAGAACGAAAGTATTTGTTTTGTTTCCATTTGTTATTTACATAAATATGTTTAGTTAAATTAGTTTAATCCGTTTCATTCGTTTTCGGAATTTGTTTTGTTTATTCGTATTCGAATCAATTCAAAATTTTCAAATTTGAATTCTGATCGATTCGAAAAGTTTTCCAATTGCCAAAGAGA
>CM053027.1:11737021-11767091 GCA_028564925.1 Lithobates sylvaticus | reverse complement strand
AACCAATTTAAACAATATTTTCAGAGCTCACTAGACTGGAGTGTTCTCCCAAGATTTTACATAGATAATGTACTATCATCCCTGATTAATATGCAATAAAAAGATTATTGGAGATTTGGGACTGTCTATGGTACATTCACAAAAGAAGAGTAATTTCATAAAGATATAATAAAATTGCTTGTTTTATTAACAAAGAAAAAGTTTTTTTGAAAAAACAGAGAAATACATACAATATTAGACTCCATGTACAGCAGTGTATGAATCATAGGGTTCAAAGAAATTACATACAGTTCCTAATAGAGCACCTATATTATCATACATTCAAAGTACACAGGTCATGATACTTGTCCAATCACTCGACATGTTTCGCCTATAAAGGCTTCATCAGGAGACAAGGATAAAATATATTTGCAGATGGACGGAAGTTTTTTAGAGATTTTTCGTGTTCTATGGTATGTATACAAAACAATATATTGGTTAGTATATATAAAACAGTTGATAATCGTTAAAACGTTATATATGCTGCATAGAATGTGCAGTGACAGGGATGTCTGGTGAAGTCAATTTACACATGCATGGTTCCCTACCTCCAATGTTATAGTGATCATACGCATGGTCAGGCTTCCAAATAGAGATGCCAATGGTTGCACTGGAGCACCCCCCAAGAAGGGAACCCACACAGGGACGTACCCAGCGAGCACCACCTATCGTGGCTGGGGAGTTGTAGGGGGAGAGGAAAGTCCTATAACTTCATCCAATAAAGTATTTGTAGGGCCTGTGGAGTACAAATGTACTTATTAATCTCAATTATTTTCACATAAGCCATAATCATTCGTACGGTGGCAAAGTGGTGTGACCGTGCCCACTATCAGTTGTCACGCTTTACCTACCTCAACGAAAACTTGTAAAGATCTATACTTGTAAGAGGCTCGGGTCGATCAGCCCCCCATGCAAATAGAACCGAATGGGGGGAAGCGAATGGGAACTGCTGGGTCTTAGTTTTGAGTGTTTATCCACTGAATCAGGACAATTTCTAAAAGGTAACAAAGCAAAAGAAGAAAAACCCCAGTGAAAATGCATAGGAACCATATCCAGTACATTTCATGGATCCCCAGAAAATGGGGGCGTTATATTCCCGTACCTTATCATAGAATATATATGGCATCAGAGCGTGTCATGCTTGATGGCTGGTCAACCCATATATTGCCCCTAGACGGGGCTGGGTAAAGCATCCAAGGCCTATGAAAAGGACATTAGAGATAGTTGTAGTAGTTTCATATATTCGAGTTTGCGGTGGACAGAAAGTCCACCAGTTAAATAAGTTTGGTTGAGTCAATTTACCTGTTCTAGACCGTTCCCAGAGCGTCCCGAGCCTCACATCCACCTCAGTCTGACACAGCGTCAGACTGGGTTTAAGTAGTCTCCCCCCGTGGCGCCAAATGCGCACGGCGTGTGACGTCACGCCGTGCTGACGTCACGCGGACGTAGTGCGGAGATCAGGCGGCGCCTAACCCGGACCAGGTGACCGGAGTGTTTCCTGTGGGGAAACACTTCCGGTGCACAGTTCAGCTGGGACTGACCTGGCATGCCCTGCTGACAGCAGCCAAGCTGTACTGTCAGTTGAGGGCATGATAGGGTCCCTGTAGATGGAGACCTCAAACTTCATGGCCGGGTCAGGACTAGCAGCCGATCCCCGACCCGGAAGCGCGGCGGGCAGGAGACCACCCTAGGGTGGACAAGACCAACCACGCCACGCAACCGGATAAGTCCATACAATTCCCCAAAGCCCTGGGGCGATCGCCAAATGGGGCACTCCCCGTGCATTGTCCCCTGGGGCCTGTGCCAGCACAGAGTCCACCGGAATCAATATGAACTTGTAAAGAGAAAAAAGGAAGAAGGAGAAAAGAAAAACAAAAAAAAAAAAAAGGAAGATTAAAAAGGACACCCTGCATATACACCTTCACTGCAGCATATAATTCTTATTCTTTTTTATTGTGAAATTATTGTTGTACATGTAGTTTTTTAACACAAAAATAAACATATTTGCAAGGCAAAAACCATATTAATCAGCACTTTCACCCCCACATAAAGGGGGGGGGGGAAATATTGCATGAGCAAGCACGTCTCAGCACACACAGATCGAGGCCAAATTCGGGCCCTATATGGCCCTCGTATAAGGCCTAGCGGTGCTCAGCTGCTCCTGCTGGCAAGGAGAGGGAAGGGACGTGGGAAGGGAAGGGAAGGGGAAGGGACGGGAAAGAGGGGGATGAGGGAAGAAAGGAGGGGGAGGGAAAGGGACAACGATGGGAAAAATACAGCTGGCGAGAGAGTGAAAAGCAGAAGGCGAGGCATAAGGAACCACATATTAAAGGAAGGGTTTAAAGCTGATTCCTTCGTTGAGGCCCGGATATCGGGTAGCCCCCAACAAATAAATCCATCTAGTTTCGATCTGTAAAAGTTTCTTGTCTAGATCACCCCCTCGTTCCTGTTGGGGGAGGTGCTCAAGGCTATAGAAACCAATGAATTTAAGATCAAAATTGTGATATAGGCCTACATGGCGGCTAATTGGTGTCTCCATTTTGCGTTTACATATTAGTGATACATGATCCCTCATACGACAGAAAAGTGGGCGTTTTGTTTTTCCCACATAGAATGCTCCACATAGGCATTTCATCAAATATACTGATCCTATTGATTGGCAGTTAGTGCGATGTTTTGGAGTCCATATTCTACCATCTGGCAGACCTATGTTCTTTCCTTCCAAGATAAAGCGGCAAAATTTGCATTTACCACATTTGTATGTACCTGGGACTTGTTTCTTATTGTTCTGATCGCTCGAGTAATGGCTACTTACCAAAGTGTCACGTAATGAACGTGACCTTTTGTATGTAATTTCTGGATAAGGTTTGATATACTTGGATATTTTCTCATCAGTGGATAATAAATACCAAAATTTTTTGTATATGTTGCGTACCTTCTTATGTTGTCGGTTGTATTTAGTAACAACTCGTGTACTCTCCTGGGTCTTAGCCCGTCTAGGTTTGTATAGTAGGAGTTGTCTGTTCATGTTCGCTACCTGATTGTAGGCTTTCCTGAGACATGTTTTACTGTACCCTCGCAGTAGGAGGCGTTCACGCAGAAGATTCGCCTCTCGCTGAAAATCATCGAGGTGCGTACAATTTCGCTTTATCCTTAAAAATTGGCTGTAAGGGATGCTTTTAATTAACTTCTCAGGGTGGGAGCTACTCGCGTGCAACATGCTGTTGCCTGCTGAGGCTTTTCTATAGAGGGTGGAACACAATGTCCCTTTCTCATCAACAAAAAGTTCGACATCCAAGAAGGTAATCCTTTTCTGGTCGTAATTAAAGGTAAATTTTAGATTGTATTCATTATTTTGTAATTCGTCCAGAAATGCAATAAGGTCCTCCTTCGATCCCGACCATATCATGAGGACGTCATCAATGTAACGACTCCATGATAAGATCTGACCGATCGATAGGCTTTTACTCTCATCAGAGAATAAATCTCGCTCCCATCCCCCCAGATACAGGTTCGCATATGAGGGTGCACATTTTGCCCCCATAGCGACCCCCTGTATCTGGAGGTAATGGGAGCGTTTAAACACAAATATGTTATGCATCAACACGAAGCTGAGTAATTCCAATACAAACTCATTATATTTCCATGAATCAATGTCTCTTTCTGTCAAAAATTCCCCTATCACCTCGATACCCTTTTTATGTGGGATCGAGTTATAGAGGGCCTCTATGTCAATGGCTACAAGCCATGCATTTGTAGGGATCTGTAATCCGTCTGTGCTTTTCAGAAGTTCTATAGTGTCTTTGACATAAGAGAATAAACATTTTACATGCGGATACAGATACTCATCAACCAATTGGCTGGCTTTTTCCGTCAGGGACCCACATCCTGAGATTATGGGACGGCCTGGTGGCGATGTCAAGTTCTTATGTACCTTGGGCAAGGCATAAAACGTGGGAGTAGTGAATGAGGTCATATCTAGAAAATCATAGGTTTTAGCATCTATGGTGCCGTTTATGCGGGCCTTAGTTATTATGTTTTTATATTTATTCATATAGTAGTTTACATGTGAGGCTGGTACCGATCTGTACCAGGTTTTGTTTGATATTATATCTAAACACATTTTTTCATAATTCTCTACATCTAGAATAACCAAGTTCCCTCCTTTGTCTGATGGTTTAATTACAATATTGCTATTTGTTTTGAGGGTTTTCAATGCTTCTTTGAGTTCCTTCGGCAGATTGGTTTGAGGTCCAGTCTGCCAGTTAATGGATTCTATTTCCTTTGTGACCTGTATAACAAAGGCCCAAATATTGGTATTCCCCTGTAGGACAGGAAAGGATTTTGATTTTGGTTTATACGTTTTAGGGTTGCCAAAGTTTTGAGCGCCAGGAGCCGATGGATCCGTGGGGCGGGGGCAGGGGGGAGGAAAATTCACCCCCTGTTGGATAATGGGGGTAGCGGATGGACTGGTGAATGTCCAACCCTCCTCCTCCGGATTGCCCTCGTCCCACAGATCCATCAGGTCCTGTAGTGCCCTTAAATCTTCAAAGGTGACTCCTTCTATATTGGCGTTGTTTTGTTCGCCAATAGGAGTGTCAAGTGATGTTTTATCATAGATAACTTTGTACATCAGGCGACGTGCGAAGAGGTGAAGGTCCTTGACCAGTTCAAACTTATCTGCATTTTCATCGGGACAAAAGGTAAGACCCAATTGCAATACCTTAGTCTCGTTGTCTGAGAGAGGATAGGAGGACAGGTTAATGATATCAAACTTGTCCCGACTCGCCAAAACTTGGGAGCCGGGACGTGTTATTTTAAAGGCTGGCTAGTTTTTTTCATTGGAGTGATTAATGGCAAAGTGCGTTTCCGATCACTCGTAGTGTTTGAAAAAATTGGAGCTGTTTTCACCTCCACATGAGGGTCCAGATTTGTCCCTCCACAGGCCTGTCCCTGTAGTGGATGACCCACCACCAGGGAAATTGAATCAACATTCCTGGTGGGGGTGATGGGTGATACCAAAGAGTGGTTCAGTGTACTATTTGATAGAGTTGTATTTAATGTAGTGTTATGTTTGTTCTGTTGAGAACGTGATTTTTTGTCCTTACTGCTCACTTTGTCTGACCGTGGTCGACTCTGTAGGCTAGTTTCACTTTCTTTTTTTCTTTTACGTATTGCTCCCTCATGTTGTAATTTGTCCTTCCGCAAAGCTATAGGGACAAAGGATGTTGAAGAGGTGGATGATATATCCAGTTCTCCAAGATCCAAACTAGGGATTTGTAGGTCCTGATTCAAATTCCCTCTTCTCACGGGATGTTTGTTCATTTGGTTCCATTTATACGCCTGTTCATAAGTGTATGCTTTTTTATCACGTTGATATTTATTTTCCTTTGTTTTAATTAAATTAGTTGCATACTTTGTTAGATGGTCCCTAAGGTTCTTTTCTTTTTCTGGGAAACAGATATGAGATCCAAGGTTGGCATTCTCCTCCTGCCACCTGAGGATCTCAAGATCCAATTCAACAATGTCCTTCTCATATTGTTCGCTTAAAGTTTTCATCATTTGCAAAGAACATGTTTGCAAATTCTCCTCCCACATATTTTTAATGTTAGGTTCTACTTTTTTCATATTCGGGAAAATCTGTATACGAAGTCCCCAGGGTACTATCCTGTTGGATCTATATTTTTCAAAGAATTCTTTGTGCCAAAATAAACGAGTCTTTTTTTCTATCAGCCGTTGAAGACTGGAAAAATATGTACTCACATCTGCCTCATTAATGTCTTCCTTAGAACGGTAGAGATTAACATCCGTTACAAAGCCTGCCCAAGCCTGACCGCAATAATCTGACATGTTGAGTGTATGATCCTTTACTCACCAACCGCTTCTCACTTCTCTGTGGATTTGACTCACCAGCTGATCCCCCTCTCCCTGTAGATGTGACGCGCCTGGAGTAGAAAGTGGATTTGGGGGGCACACAGAAAGGGGTACGCGGGCCACGCCCAAATCTCTTCTCGCCTATGTGTCTAAGACGTGCTTGCCATGAAAACAAAAATATACAAAAAATACACAAGATTATTTGAAATTCATGCAGAAAACGTCATACATCATAAGTCATTACTAGCATATACAACTAAATCCTGAGAAGAAACTCCGGTCTAGGTATATGTTCTATAATAGCATCTATTTGAGTTAGTTGATAAAAATATGGAGAACAAACATAGCTAGTGAAAAAGTATCATGGGTGTTTAAACCACCCTGGGTATAGAAATTTTCAGAGCTCACTAGACTGGAGTGTTCTCCCAAGATTTTACATAGATAATGTATATGATCACTATAACATTGGAGGTAGGGAACCATGCATGTGTCCTGATGAAGCCTTTATAGGCGAAACATGTCGAGTGATTGGACAAGTATCATGACCTGTGTACTTTGAATGTATGATAATATAGGTGCTCTATTAGGAACTGTATGTAATTTCTTTGAACCCTATGATTCATACACTGCTGTACATGGAGTCTAATATTGTATGTATTTCTCTGTTTTTTCAAAAAAACTTTTTCTTTGTTAATAAAACAAGCAATTTTATTATATCTTTATGAAATTACTCTTCTTTTGTGAATGTACCATAGACAGTCCCAAATCTCCAATAATCTTTTTATTGCATATTAATCAGGGATGATAGTACATTATCTATGTAAAATCTTGGGAGAACACTCCAGTCTAGTGAGCTCTGAAAATTTCTATACCCAGGGTGGTTTAAACACCCATGATACTTTTTCACTAGCTATGTTTGTTCTCCATATTTTTATCAACTAACTCAAATAGATGCTATTATAGAACATATACCTAGACCGGAGCTTCTTCTCAGGATTTAGTTGTATATGCTAGTAATGACTTATGATGTATGACGTTTTCTGCATGAATTTCAAATAATCTTGTGTATTTTTTGTATATTTTTGTTTTCATGGCAAGCGCGTCTTAGACACATAGGCGAGAAGAGATTTGGGCGTGGCCCGCGTACCCCTTTCTGTGTGCCCCCCAAATCCACTTCCCACTCCAGGCGCGTCACATCTACAGGGAGAGGGGGATCAGCCGGTGAGTCAAATCCACAGAGAAGTGAGAAGCGGTTGGTGAGTAAAGGATCATACACTCAACATGTCAGATTATTGCGGTCAGGCTTGGGCAGGCTTTGTAACGGATGTTAATCTCTACCGTTCTAAGGAAGACATTAATGAGGCAGATGTGAGTACATATTTTTCCAGTCTTCAACGGCTGATAGAAAAAAAGACTCGTTTATTTTGGCACAAAGAATTCTTTGAAAAATATAGATCCAACAGGATAGTACCCTGGGGACTTCGTATACAGATTTTCCCGAATATGAAAAAAGTAGAACCTAACATTAAAAATATGTGGGAGGAGAATTTGCAAACATGTTCTTTGCAAATGATGAAAACTTTAAGCGAACAATATGAGAAGGACATTGTTGAATTGGATCTTGAGATCCTCAGGTGGCAGGAGGAGAATGCCAACCTTGGATCTCATATCTGTTTCCCAGAAAAAGAAAAGAACCTTAGGGACCATCTAACAAAGTATGCAACTAATTTAATTAAAACAAAGGAAAATAAATATCAACGTGATAAAAAAGCATACACTTATGAACAGGCGTATAAATGGAACCAAATGAACAAACATCCCGTGAGAAGAGGGAATTTGAATCAGGACCTACAAATCCCTAGTTTGGATCTTGGAGAACTGGATATATCATCCACCTCTTCAACATCCTTTGTCCCTATAGCTTTGCGGAAGGACAAATTACAACATGAGGGAGCAATACGTAAAAGAAAAAAAGAAAGTGAAACTAGCCTACAGAGTCGACCACGGTCAGACAAAGTGAGCAGTAAGGACAAAAAATCACGTTCTCAACAGAACAAACATAACACTACATTAAATACAACTCTATCAAATAGTACACTGAACCACTCTTTGGTATCACCCATCACCCCCACCAGGAATGTTGATTCAATTTCCCTGGTGGTGGGTCATCCACTACAGGGACAGGCCTGTGGAGGGACAAATCTGGACCCTCATGTGGAGGTGAAAACAGCTCCAATTTTTTCAAACACTACGAGTGATCGGAAACGCACTTTGCCATTAATCACTCCAATGAAAAAAACTAGCCAGCCTTTAAAATAACACGTCCCGGCTCCCAAGTTTTGGCGAGTCGGGACAAGTTTGATATCATTAACCTGTCCTCCTATCCTCTCTCAGACAACGAGACTAAGGTATTGCAATTGGGTCTTACCTTTTGTCCCGATGAAAATGCAGATAAGTTTGAACTGGTCAAGGACCTTCACCTCTTCGCACGTCGCCTGATGTACAAAGTTATCTATGATAAAACATCACTTGACACTCCTATTGGCGAACAAAACAACGCCAATATAGAAGGAGTCACCTTTGAAGATTTAAGGGCACTACAGGACCTGATGGATCTGTGGGACGAGGGCAATCCGGAGGAGGAGGGTTGGACATTCACCAGTCCATCCGCTACCCCCATTATCCAACAGGGGGTGAATTTTCCTCCCCCCTGCCCCCGCCCCACGGATCCATCGGCTCCTGGCGCTCAAAACTTTGGCAACCCTAAAACGTATAAACCAAAATCAAAATCCTTTCCTGTCCTACAGGGGAATACCAATATTTGGGCCTTTGTTATACAGGTCACAAAGGAAATAGAATCCATTAACTGGCAGACTGGACCTCAAACCAATCTGCCGAAGGAACTCAAAGAAGCATTGAAAACCCTCAAAACAAATAGCAATATTGTAATTAAACCATCAGACAAAGGAGGGAACTTGGTTATTCTAGATGTAGAGAATTATGAAAAAATGTGTTTAGATATAATATCAAACAAAACCTGGTACAGATCGGTACCAGCCTCACATGTAAACTACTATATGAATAAATATAAAAACATAATAACTAAGGCCCGCATAAACGGCACCATAGATGCTAAAACCTATGATTTTCTAGATATGACCTCATTCACTACTCCCACGTTTTATGCCTTGCCCAAGGTACATAAGAACTTGACATCGCCACCAGGCCGTCCCATAATCTCAGGATGTGGGTCCCTGACGGAAAAAGCCAGCCAATTGGTTGATGAGTATCTGTATCCGCATGTAAAATGTTTATTCTCTTATGTCAAAGACACTATAGAACTTCTGAAAAGCACAGACGGATTACAGATCCCTACAAATGCATGGCTTGTAGCCATTGACATAGAGGCCCTCTATAACTCGATCCCACATAAAAAGGGTATCGAGGTGATAGGGGAATTTTTGACAGAAAGAGACATTGATTCATGGAAATATAATGAGTTTGTATTGGAATTACTCAGCTTCGTGTTGATGCATAACATATTTGTGTTTAAACGCTCCCATTACCTCCAGATACAGGGGGTCGCTATGGGGGCAAAATGTGCACCCTCATATGCGAACCTGTATCTGGGGGGATGGGAGCGAGATTTATTCTCTGATGAGAGTAAAAGCCTATCGATCGGTCAGATCTTATCATGGAGTCGTTACATTGATGACGTCCTCATGATATGGTCGGGATCGAAGGAGGACCTTATTGCATTTCTGGACGAATTACAAAATAATGAATACAATCTAAAATTTACCTTTAATTACGACCAGAAAAGGATTACCTTCTTGGATGTCGAACTTTTTGTTGATGAGAAAGGGACATTGTGTTCCACCCTCTATAGAAAAGCCTCAGCAGGCAACAGCATGTTGCACGCGAGTAGCTCCCACCCTGAGAAGTTAATTAAAAGCATCCCTTACAGCCAATTTTTAAGGATAAAGCGAAATTGTACGCACCTCGATGATTTTCAGCGAGAGGCGAATCTTCTGCGTGAACGCCTCCTACTGCGAGGGTACAGTAAAACATGTCTCAGGAAAGCCTACAATCAGGTAGCGAACATGAACAGACAACTCCTACTATACAAACCTAGACGGGCTAAGACCCAGGAGAGTACACGAGTTGTTACTAAATACAACCGACAACATAAGAAGGTACGCAACATATACAAAAAATTTTGGTATTTATTATCCACTGATGAGAAAATATCCAAGTATATCAAACCTTATCCAGAAATTACATACAAAAGGTCACGTTCATTACGTGACACTTTGGTAAGTAGCCATTACTCGAGCGATCAGAACAATAAGAAACAAGTCCCAGGTACATACAAATGTGGTAAATGCAAATTTTGCCGCTTTATCTTGGAAGGAAAGAACATAGGTCTGCCAGATGGTAGAATATGGACTCCAAAACATCGCACTAACTGCCAATCAATAGGATCAGTATATTTGATGAAATGCCTATGTGGAGCATTCTATGTGGGAAAAACAAAACGCCCACTTTTCTGTCGTATGAGGGATCATGTATCACTAATATGTAAACGCAAAATGGAGACACCAATTAGCCGCCATGTAGGCCTATATCACAATTTTGATCTTAAATTCATTGGTTTCTATAGCCTTGAGCACCTCCCCCAACAGGAACGAGGGGGTGATCTAGACAAGAAACTTTTACAGATCGAAACTAGATGGATTTATTTGTTGGGGGCTACCCGATATCCGGGCCTCAACGAAGGAATCAGCTTTAAACCCTTCCTTTAATATGTGGTTCCTTATGCCTCGCCTTCTGCTTTTCACTCTCTCGCCAGCTGTATTTTTCCCATCGTTGTCCCTTTCCCTCCCCCTCCTTTCTTCCCTCATCCCCCTCTTTCCCGTCCCTTCCCCTTCCCTTCCCTTCCCACGTCCCTTCCCTCTCCTTGCCAGCAGGAGCAGCTGAGCACCGCTAGGCCTTATACGAGGGCCATATAGGGCCCGAATTTGGCCTCGATCTGTGTGTGCTGAGACGTGCTTGCTCATGCAATATTTCGCCCCCCCCTTTATGTGGGGGTGAAAGTGCTGATTAATATGGTTTTTGCCTTGCAAATATGTTTATTTTTGTGTTAAAAAACTACATGTACAACAATAATTTCACAATAAAAAAGAATAAGAATTATATGCTGCAGTGAAGGTGTATATGCAGGGTGTCCTTTTTAATCTTCCTTTTTTTTTTTTTTTTTTTTGTTTTTCTTTTCTCCTTCTTCCTTTTTTCTCTTTACAAGTTCATATTGATTCCGGTGGACTCTGTGCTGGCACAGGCCCCAGGGGACAATGCACGGGGAGTGCCCCATTTGGCGATCGCCCCAGGGCTTTGGGGAATTGTATGGACTTATCCGGTTGCGTGGCGTGGTTGGTCTTGTCCACCCTAGGGTGGTCTCCTGCCCGCCGCGCTTCCGGGTCGGGGATCGGCTGCTAGTCCTGACCCGGCCATGAAGTTTGAGGTCTCCATCTACAGGGACCCTATCATGCCCTCAACTGACAGTACAGCTTGGCTGCTGTCAGCAGGGCATGCCAGGTCAGTCCCAGCTGAACTGTGCACCGGAAGTGTTTCCCCACAGGAAACACTCCGGTCACCTGGTCCGGGTTAGGCGCCGCCTGATCTCCGCACTACGTCCACGTGACGTCAGCACGGCGTGACGTCACACGCCGTGCGCATTTGGCGCCACGGGGGGAGACTACTTAAACCCAGTCTGACGCTGTGTCAGACTGAGGTGGATGTGAGGCTCGGGACGCTCTGGGAACGGTCTAGAACAGGTAAATTGACTCAACCAAACTTATTTAACTGGTGGACTTTCTGTCCACCGCAAACTCGAATATATGAAACTACTACAACTATCTCTAATGTCCTTTTCATAGGCCTTGGATGCTTTACCCAGCCCCGTCTAGGGGCAATATATGGGTTGACCAGCCATCAAGCATGACACGCTCTGATGCCATATATATTCTATGATAAGGTACGGGAATATAACGCCCCCATTTTCTGGGGATCCATGAAATGTACTGGATATGGTTCCTATGCATTTTCACTGGGGTTTTTCTTCTTTTGCTTTGTTACCTTTTAGAAATTGTCCTGATTCAGTGGATAAACACTCAAAACTAAGACCCAGCAGTTCCCATTCGCTTCCCCCCATTCGGTTCTATTTGCATGGGGGGCTGATCGACCCGAGCCTCTTACAAGTATAGATCTTTACAAGTTTTCGTTGAGGTAGGTAAAGCGTGACAACTGATAGTGGGCACGGTCACACCACTTTGCCACCGTACGAATGATTATGGCTTATGTGAAAATAATTGAGATTAATAAGTACATTTGTACTCCACAGGCCCTACAAATACTTTATTGGATGAAGTTATAGGACTTTCCTCTCCCCCTACAACTCCCCAGCCACGATAGGTGGTGCTCGCTGGGTACGTCCCTGTGTGGGTTCCCTTCTTGGGGGGTGCTCCAGTGCAACCATTGGCATCTCTATTTGGAAGCCTGACCATGCGTATGATCACTATAACATTGGAGGTAGGGAACCATGCATGTGTAAATTGACTTCACCAGACATCCCTGTCACTGCACATTCTATGCAGCATATATAACGTTTTAACGATTATCAACTGTTTTATATATACTAACCAATATATTGTTTTGTATACATACCATAGAACACGAAAAATCTCTAAAAAACTTCCGTCCATCTGCAAATATATTTTATCCTTGTCTCCTGATGAAGCCTTTATAGGCGAAACATGTCGAGTGATTGGACAAGTATCATGACCTGTGTACTTTGAATGTATAATAATATAGGTGCTCTATTAGGAACTGTATGTAATTTCTTTGAACCCTATGATTCATACACTGCTGTACATGGAGTCTAATATTGTATGTATTTCTCTGTTTTTTTCAAAAAAACTTTTTCTTTGTTAATAAAACAAGCAATTTTATTATATCTTTATGAAATTACTCTTGTTTACGCCCAATCAAGTTGTCTGCGTTGACGAGTCCCTGATTAAGTTTTCTGGCCGCTTGTCTTTCAAACAGTTCCTTCCCAGCAAGCGTGCCAGATACGGGGTCAAGCTCTACAAGCTCTGTGACAGGGCAACAGGCTATACGTGGAGCTTTTCGGTTTATGAGGGAAAAGATAGTCACGTAGAGCCGGAGAACTGTCCAGATTACATAGGGAGCGCTGGCAAGATAGTGTGGAACTTGGTGTCACCCTTATTCGGAAAGGGGTACCACTTGTACGTGGACAATTATTACACGAGCGTGCCACTGTTTAGTCACTTGTTTGATCATCAGATTGGAGCATGTGGCACCGTGCGACCTAATCGCCGGGGCTTTCCCCAGCGGCTTGTAGATTCCCGTCTTAGGCTGGGGGAGAGAGCCTGCTTGAAGTGTAATAACTTGCTCGCTGTGAAGTGGAGGGATAATAGGAATGTTTTCGTTCTTACCTCCCTTCATGCAGACACGACAGTCCAAATTCGTACGGCGGCTGGTGTTGTGACGAAACCCCTCTGTATCCACGAATACAACCTTAATATGGGGGGGGTGGACCTCAACGACCAGTTGTTGGCGCCGTACCTAGTTGTCCGTAAGGCTAGACGCTGGTACAAAAAAGTGTCTATTTATTTATTCCAATTGGCTTTGCTGAATGCTCATGTGCTATACGGAGCTTCAGGCGGGACGTTACCCTTCCTTGAATTCCAGGGAGCGGTTGTCATGGAACTCCTGTATCCAGGCGATTCCACACCTCACCATCCCCTACCAAATGCAGTAAGCCGGCTGCATGAGAGGCATTATCCTCATGTCCTCCAGAGTACCCCTACCCAACGAGCCCCCCAAAGAAGATGTCGTGTCTGTAGCAAGCGCGGATTTAGGCGTGACACCCGTTATTATTGTCCACGCTGTCCTGACAATCCTGGTCTCTGCGTTGGTGAATGCTTTGAACGCTACCACGAACTAGTGAGGTATTAGCGTAGGGTACAGCATTTCACAGGCTAGGATACACTTTCACAGGGTCTCAAGAATGCCATCGCATTTTGAGACCCGACCGTTGCAGTTAAAATTATAGTTACAGGGTCTCAAGAATGCCATCGCATTTTGAGACCCGACCGTTACAGTTAAAATTATAGTTATAGTTTAAAAAAAAAGTGTAAAAAATAAAAATAAAAAATAAAAGTACAAAAAAAAAAAAAAACCCCAAAAAAAATATAAAATAAAAAACCAAAAATAGTTGTCGTTTTATTGTTCTCTCTCTATTGTTGCTCTTTTTTACTCTATTCTATTCTGCAATGTTTTATTATGTTTTATCATGCTTGCTTTTCAGGTATGTTTTATTGTTAACCATTTTTTTGTTTTCAGGTGCGCCATTCAGTTGCAGCGCGGATTTATTTATCTTGACAGCAACAGCGTTTGCTCCCACGATACATAAAGCCGCGACTCCAACACTGTAGGAGGTGATTTCACCACCACAGTTAAAAAAAAGAGCATATATGCCGAAGCATGGGGGCAGCAGAGGGCGGAGGAGCGATTTTGCTCCTAATGCCACGTACATACGGTCGAAAAAAGTCCGACCATGTGTACGTGGCATAACTTTTTTGCGGGAGGATGCCCCCATGCTTCGGCATATATATATTTTAGGCACCGGTTGCGTTAACAAAATGTTTTATTTTTTACTATGTTTTTTTTTTGGTATTTGCTTTGCAGGTATGGTATGGTAAGGTCTTACTGTTATACTCTAATGTTACTTTGTTTTAATGTTAACCATTATTTGCTTAGCAGGTACGCCATTCAGTTGCAGCGTGGATTTATTTATCTTGACAGCAACAGCGTTTGCTCCCACGATACATAAAGCCGCGACTCCAACGCTGTAGGAGGTGATTTCACCACCACAGTTAAAAAAAAGAGCATATATGCCGAAGCATGGGGGCAGCAGAGGGCGGAGGAGCGATTTTGCTCCTAATGCCACGTACATACGGTCGAAAAAAGTCCGACCATGTGTACGTGGCATAACTTTTTTTGCGGGAGGATGCCCCATGCTTCGGCATATATATATTTTAGGCACCGGTTGCGTTAACAAAATGTTTTTATTTTTTACTATGTTTTTTTTTTGGTATTTGCTTTGCAGGTATGGTATGGTAAGGTCTTACTGTTATACTGTAATGTTACTTTGTTTTAATGTTAACCATTATTTGCTTAGCAGGTACGCCATTCAGTTGCAGCGTGGATTTATTTATCTTGACAGCAACAGCGTTTGCTCCCACGATACATAAAGCCGCGACTCCAATGCTGTAGGAGGTGATTTCACCACCACAGTTAAAAAAAAGAGCATATATGCCGAAGCATGGGGGCAGCAGAGGGCGGAGGAGCGATTTTGCTCCTAATGCCACGTACATACGGTCGAAAAAAGTCCGACCATGTGTACGTGGCATAACTTTTTTTGCGGGAGGATGCCCCCATGCTTCGGCATATATAAATGGTGCATGTATGCCCATCATTAGAAGTGGGTGGATGAAGGGAGGTATTCTAATGGTGGGCATACCCACCGCGCCATTGGGAAATTGGGAAAGCATTTTATCACACCGATCTTGGTGTGGTCAGATGCTTTAAGGGCACAGGAAAGATCTAGGGTCTAATAGACCCCAATTTTTTCAAAAAAAGAGTACCTGTCACTGCCTATTGCTATCATAGGGGATATTTACATTCCCTGCGATAACAATAAAAATGACAACTAAGAAAAAAAAAATGGAAGGAACAGTTTAAAATAAAATAAAAAAGCTAAATAAAAAAAAAACTAAAAAAAAAAAAAAAAAAAGCACCCCTGCCCCCCCTTCTTTTGCGCAAAGGCGAACACAAGCGTTGGTCTGGCGTCATATGTAAACAGCAATTGCACCATGCATGTGAGGTATCACCGCGAAGGTCAGATCGAGGGCAGTAATTTTAGCAGTAGACCTCCTCCGTGAATCTAATGTGGTAACCTGTAAAGGCTTTTAAAGGCTTTTAAAAATGTATGTAGTTTGTCGCCACTGCGTGTTTGTGCGCAATTTTAAAGCATGTCGTGTTTGGTATCCATGTACTCGGCCTAAGATCATATTTTTTATTTCATCAAAAATTTGAGCAATATAGTGTGTTTAAGTGCATTAAAATAAAAAAAAGTGTATTTTTTCCACAAAAAATGCGTTTGAAAAATCGCTGCGCAAATACTGTGTGGAAAAAAAAAATGCAACACCCACCATTTTAATCTGTAGGGCCTTTGCTTTAACAATATATATAGTGTTTGGGGGTTCAACGTAATTTTCTTGCAAAAAAAAAATATGTTTTCATGTAAACAAAAAGTGTCAGAAAGGGCTTTATCTTCAAGTGGTTAGAAGAGTGGGTGACGTGTGACATAGGCTTCTAAATGTTGTGCATAAAATGCCAGGACAGTTCAAACCCCCCCCCAAATGACCCCATTTTGGAAAGTAGACACCCCAAGCTATTTGCTGAGAGCAATGTTGAGCCCATTAAATATTTTTTTTTTTTGGTCCCAAGAGATTGAATAATGAAAAAAAAAAAAAATAATATTTTTTTTTACAAAAACTTGTCACTAAATGATATATTGCTCAAACATGCCATGGGCATATGTGGAGATACACCCCAAAATACATTCTGTTGCTTCTCCTGAGTACGGGGATACCACATGTGTGGGACTTTTTGGGAGCCTAGCCGCGTACGGGACCCCAAAATCCAAGCACCGCTTTCAGGCTTTCTAAGGGTGTAATTTTTTTATTTCACTCCTCACTGCCAATCACAGTTTCGGAGGCCATGGAATGCCCAGATGGCACAAACCACCCCCAAATGACCCCATTTTGGAAAGTAGACACCCCAAGCTATTTGCTGAGAGGTATGGTGAGTATTTTGCAGATCTCGCTTTTTGTCACAATGTTTTGAAAATTGAAAAAAGAAAAAAAAAAAAATTTTTTTTCTTTACTCTCTTCATTTTCAAAAACACATGAGAGCTGTAAAATACTCACCATGCCTCTCAACAAATAGCTTGGGGTGTCTACTTTCCAAAATGGGGTCATTTGGGGGGGTTTTGTGCTATTTTGGCATTTTATGGCCTTCGAAACTGTGATAGGTAGTGAGGAGTGAAATCAAAAATTTGCACCCTTAGAAATCCTGAAGGCGGTGCTTGGGTTTCGGGGCCCCGTACGCGGCTAGGCTCCCAAAAAGTCCCACACATGTGGTATCCCCGTACTCAGGAGAAGTGGCAAAATGTATTTTGGGGTGCAATTCCACATATAACCATGGCATGTGTGAGCAATATATCATTTAGTGACAACTTTTTGAATACATTTTTTTTTTTTTTTTTTTTTGTCTTTATTCAATCACTTGGGACTAAAAAAAAAAATATTCAATGGGCTCAACATGCCTCTCAGCAAATAGCTTGGGGTGTCTACTTTCCAAAATGGGGTCATTTGGGGGGGTTTTGTGCCATCTTGGCATTTTATGGCCTTCAAAACTGTGATAGGTATTGATAGGTAGTGAGGAGTGAAATCAAAAATTTATGCCCTTAGAAATCCTGAAGGCGGTGCTTGGTTTTCGGGGTCCCGTATGCGGATAGGCTCCCAAAAAGTCCCACACATGTGGTATCCTCGTACTCAGGAGAAGCAGCAGAATGTATTTTGGGGTGTAATTCCACATATGCCCATGGCATGTGTGGGCAATATATCATTTAGTGACAACTTTGGGCAAAAAAAAAAAAGTTTGTAATATTCCCTCAACTTGTGGCAAAATATAAAATATTCCATGTACTCAACATGCCTCTCAGCAAATAGCTTGGGGTGTCTACTTTCCAAAATGGGGTCATTTGGGGGGGGTTTTGTGCTATTTTGGCATTTTATGGCCTTCAAAACTGTGATAGGTAGTGAGGAGTGAAATCAAAAATTTGCACCCTTAGAAACCCTGAAGGCGTTGATTGGGTTTCGGGGCCCCGTGCGCGGCTAGGCTCCCAAAAAGTCCCACACATGTGGTATCCCCATACTCGGGAGAAGCAGCAAAATGTATTTTGGGGTGCATCTCCACATATAACCATGGCATGTGTGAGCAATATATAATTTAGTGACAACTTTATGAAAAAAAAATTTTTTTTTTTTTTTTTTTTTGTCTTTATTCAATCCCTTGGGACTAAAAAAAAAAATATTCAATGGGCTCAACATGCCTCTCAGCAAATAGCTTGGGGTGTCTACTTTCCAAAATGGGGTCATTTGGGGGGGTTTTGTACTTCCCTGCCATTTTAGCACCTCAAGAAATGAGATAGGTAGTCATAAATTAAAAGCCGTGTAAATTCCAGAAAATGTACTCTAGTTTGTAGACGCTATAACTTTTGCGCAAACCAATAAATATACGCTTATTGGCATTCTTTTTACTAAAGACATGTGGCTGAATACATTTTGGCCCAAATGTTTGATTAAAATTGAGTTTATTAGATTTTTTTTATAACAAAAAGTAGAAAATCTCTTTTTTTTTCAAAATTTTCGCTCCTTTTCCGTTTATATCGCAAAAAATAAAATCACAGAGGCAATCAAATACCATCAAAAGAAAGCTCTATTTGTGGGAAGAAAAGGACGCAAATTTCGTTTGGTTACAAAATTGCATGACCGCGCAATTACCAGTTAAAGTAGTGCAGTGCGAAATTGAAAAAAGACCTCTGGTCCTTTGGCTGCCAAATGGTCCGGGGCTGAAGTGGTTAAAGAAAGCCCACTTTTTGACGACTTTTTCCATTTTAGCAGTATACACTTCAACATTCTTAATGTAAGATTATTTTGCAGAGCCTGATTTCATAATGTGTTATTTTTTTACAGTGCACTTTAACCTAAGATACAATTTTGTGGGATTCAATCAATACTGGTCAGAGAGTGAAAGGCTGGCTATAGCAAATTCATGAATAGCAATATTTAATTTATTACTCACCAACTACATACTGAAGAATGAAAGGATTCTTTCTGTAGTGACTTTACAGTGAGTGGATATTACCATTTACAATTTACCTAGAGCATCAGTTGATTTCCCTTTTGCAAACTGGGCTTAAGGGAACACAGTAACTTAAAAATTATATCTACATAGATACACTCATGCATGGTAACTGTGAGAACAAATATTAATACTACTACTATAATACTAATAAATGCTGCCCTTTTTACTAAATTTTGAACATGAAAAAGAATTCCGGATGAATGTACGTTTCATGAGAGACAGCAATAATTGCTCTTCTGGTTATAAAATAGGAAGGGTTATGCTTTATTGCAGTTGATCATTCACAATCAACAAGGCTAGCAGCACAGTAAAAAATCCTAAATCCCCCAATGCATGATTTTTTATCTCACAAACTAAAACTTGCAAGCATGATAGTCTGTCTACCGTATTAAGCACATTGATGAGCCTTTACTGAGGCATGCTAAGAAGGACAAGACAGGTATACAACCCCATTTGCAAAAAAGTTGGGATGCTGTGTAAAATCTACATAAAAACTACATAAAAACAGAATGCAACGATTTTCAAATATCATGAACCCATATCTTATTTACAACAGAAGACAGAAAACATGTCAAATTGAAATTGATGGCAGCGACAAAAGTTGGGACAGGGCAACAAAAAGCTGGCAAAGTGGTACTAACAGGGAAGACCTAGAAGAACAGTTTGCATCTAATTAGGTTAATTGGCAACAGGTCAGTAACATGATTGAGTATACTGTAAAAATAACATCTTACGAGAGTCAGAGTGTATCAGAAGTAAAGATGGCCAGAGGTTCACCAATCTGTGAAAAGCTGCATCTAAAAATTGTCAGACATTTCAGAATAATGCTCCTTAACATCAAATTGAAAAATAAATTCAATTCATCATCTACAGTACAATATCATCAAAAGACTCAGAAATCTGGAGAAATCTCTGTGCGCCAGGGGCAAGGGACAAGGCCAAAAAACAATATTGGGTGACCGTGATCTTTGGGTCCTCGGCATTGCATTAAAAATAGGCATTATTTTGTGATGGACATCATGCATGGGCTCAGGAATACTTCCAAAAATGACTGTCTGAACAGTTTACTGTGCTATCCAAAAATGCAAGTTAAAGTTCTATCAGGCAAACAAGAAGCCATATTTGAACATGATCTAGAAACATTGCTGCCTTATCTGGGCCAAAGCACATTTAAAATAGTCTGCTGCAAAGTGAAAAACTGTTTTGTGGTTAGAGGAATCAAAATTTGACAACCATGGGCGCTGCGTCCACCAGACTAAAGAGGAGAGGGACCTTCCGGCTTGTTAACAACACTCGGATCAAAAGCCTACATATCTGATGGTTTGGGGGTGCAGCTTCCACATCTGGAAAGGCACCATCAATGCTGAAAGATATATCCAGGTTTTAGAGCAGCGAATGCTCCCATCAAGACGTCTTTTTCAGAGAAGTCCTTGCATATTTCAGCAGGGCAATGCTAAACTGCATACTGCATATATGACAACAGCATGGCTTTGTAGTAGAAGAGTCCGGGTGCTTGAGTGGCCTCCCTGCAGTTCAGACCTTTCGCCAATTAAAAATATTTAGCGCATCTTGAAATTAAAAATACGACAAAGACGACCCAGGAATGTGAAGCAGTTATAAACCTTGTTTCCCAAAACTCCAGCAACTGGTCTACTCAGTTCCCAGACATTTACAGAGTGTTGTTAAACAAAGAGGGAATGCTGGTAAACATAGCCCTGTCCGAAAAATTTGGAGACGTGTTGCTGACATCAATTTCAAAATTACCTTATTTTTTTCTTAAAATGGTACACTTTCTCAGTTTAAACAGTTAACATGTTCTATATTTTCTATTGTGAATAAAATATGGGTTTATGAGATTTGGAAATCATTGCATTATGTTTTTATATAGATTTTGTCATAACTTTTTTGGAATTGGGGTTGCACAATAGGAATGAGCCCGCGGTTCGAGACGAACGTAAGTTCGACTCAAACATCAGGTGTTCGTTTGCTCGCAAATGAACCAAACATACTGGGCGTTTGCGGGAAATTAGAAAACAGTGGAATGCCCCATAATGCACTGCGAGATCACAGTGCATTTACATCTGATGATTGGCCAAAGCATGCACCTGACCTGCATGCTTTGGCTAATCACAGCGCGCTCTGCTGCGAAAGCCATAATTGGCCAAAAGCAGGGTGCCTTTGGCCAATCATGGCTCAGGGGGACTAAGTCCACGCCCCAAACTATATAGTCGTGTATAGCAGTCGTGTATAGTAACGTATAGCAGTCGTGTATAGTGTGCTAGATTAGGCAGGCAGGTTATTTAGTGGTGTGCAGGCAGTGTATGTATACAGTTGTACTTTTTACACAGCGTCATAACTTTTTGGGAATTGGGGTTGTACAATAGGAATGAGCCCGCGGTTCGAGTCGAACGTAAGTTCGACTCAAACATCCAAAGCACCCTCCCCATGTTGAGGGCATGTGGCCTGGTATGGTTCAGGAGGTGGGGGGCGCTCGCTCCCCCCCATCCTGACCTCCAGGCTGCATGCTCGGATAAGGGTGCCAATTTTTTTATTTTGGCTTGAAGTTCCCCTTAAAATTCATACCAGACCAAAAGGGCCTGGTATGGACTGGGGAGGGGGGAACCCACACCATTTTTTCCATGATTTTTATCTATATTACCGGGAGCTAGCAATATATTACAGCTGCAAGCAAGTTTAAATTACATTTTTCCTTTAGAAATGCAATTTTGCTGCGGGACTGTAAAACATATCAGACAGATGTGCTCCTTTACAGCTAGACTAAGGGGACCCCCAGGCACGATGTTTAACCACTTCCCGACCGCCCCCTGTATATTTACGTCGGCAGAATGGCACGTACAGGCAGAATCACGTACCTGTACGTGACATTCTTCCGGCGGTTGGGGGGTCCGATCGGACCCCCCTCCGCCGGCGGGGACGGTCGGGATCGCTTCAGGAGCGATCCGGGACGAGGGGACGGCCAGTGGTTTCTGGCCACCCCCTCGCGATCGCTCCTGGCCAATGAGAAACTTCCCCTTCCTGTCTATTGTATAGACAGGAAGGCGGAAGTGATGTCACGCTCGGTGCGCCGGTCTATGTGACCGGAGACGCCGAGCGGCGAACATGTACAGGTTAGTGCACAACACTACACTGACACCAGTACAGTTAGGCACATATTCCACCCCCCGGTCACCCCCTGATCACCCCCCAGATCACCCCCTCCCCCCCCAGTCACAGTGTCACTAATTGCAGTGATCATTTATTTACTGATCACTGCATTTAGTGTCAGTGTGACTGTAATAACTGTCAGGGCAGTTAGTTTTAGGTCCAAGGTAGCCCCCTACCCCCCCCTAATAAAGGTTTAACCCCTTGATTGCCCCCCAGGTAACCCTTTCACCCCCTTTTGCCAGTGTCACTAAGCGATCGTTTTTCTGATCGCTGTATTAGTGTCACTGCTGTCGCTAGGTAACCATTTTTTTTTTTAGGTAACCGCCATGTTTATATAGGTTCATAAATAGGTTTATAGGTCAGGTACCCCATATTACAACCTAAATAAAGGTTTTAACCCCCTGATTGCCCCTAGAGTTAACCCTTTCACCAGTGATCACTGTATAACTGTCACTGGTGACGCTGGTTAGCCAGTTAGTTATTTTGTTATTTAGGTTCCCCGTCAGGTTTTTATATAGCGTCAGGTACCCCCATATATTACCTAATAAAGGTTTTAACCCCCTGATTGCCCCTAGTTAACCCTTTCACCCCCTTTTGCCAGTGTCACTAAGCGATCGTTTTTCTGATCGCTGCATTAGTGTCGCTAGGTAACCATTTTTTTTTTTTAGGTAACCGCCATGTTTATATAGGTTCATAAATAGGTTTATAGGTCAGGTACCCCCATATTACAACCTAAATAAAGGTTTTAACCCCCTGATTGCCCCTAGAGTTAACCCTTTCACCAGTGATCACTGTATAACTGTCACTGGTGACGCTGGTTAGCCAGTTAGTTATTTCGTTATTTAGGTTCCCCGTCAGGTTTTTATATAGCGTCAGGTACCCCCATATATTACCTAATAAAGGTTTAACCCCCTGATTGCCCCTAGTTAACCCTTTCACCCCCTTTTGCCAGTGTCACTAAGCGATCGTTTTTCTGATCGCTGCATTAGTGTCGCTAGGTAACCAGTTTTTTTTTGTATTACTGTTACGGGTGACGCTGGTTAGTTAGCTTGTTTTTTATACTGTCAGGGCACCCGCCATTTATTACCCAATAACGGTTTAACCCCCTGATCGCCCGGCGGGTGATATCAATTAGGTTTTAGGGTCAAATAAGGTCTGCGTCGCCCCAGGTTAGTGCCAGTACCGCAAACACCCACGCGCAAAGCATACACCTCCCTTAGTGGCACAGTATCTGAACAGATCGATATCTGATCAGATCTATACTAGCGTCCCAGCAGTTTAGGGTTCCAAAAAAAAACGCATTGTTAGCGGGATCAGCCCAGATACCTGCTAGCACCTGCGTTTTCCCCCTCCGCCCAGCCCAGCCCACCCAAGTGCAGTATCGATCGATCACTGTCACTTACAAAACACTAAGCACACATAACTGCAGCGTTCGCAGAGTCAGGCCTGATCCCTGCGATCGCTAACAGTTTTTTTGTGGTAGCGTTTTGATTCAGTCGCTTCAGTCAGGAGCTTTTTTACCTGTGAATCTCAAAAAAATAAAAAAAAATAAAATAGTTGTCGTTTTATTGTTCTCTCTCTCACTCTATTCTCTCTCTATTGTTGCTCTTTTTTTTACTCCATTCTATTCTGCAATGTTTTATTATGTTTTATCATGTTTTATCACGCTTGCTTTTCAGGTATGTAATTTTGTTTACTGTGTTTTAGTGTTGAGCATTTTTTTGTTTTCAGGTGCGCCATTCAGTTGCAACGCAGATTTATTTATCTTGACAGCAACAGCGTTTGCTCCCACGATACATAAAGCCGCGACTCCAACGCTGTAGGAGGTGATTTCACCACCACAGTTAAAAAAAAGAGCATATATGCCGAAGCATGGGGGCAGCAGGGGGGGGAGGAGCGATTGGCTCCTAATGCCACGTACATACGGTCGAAATTCCGACCGTGTGTACACGGCATAACTTTTGCGGGAGGATGCCCCCATGCATCGGCATATATAAATGGTGCATGTATGCCCATCATTAGAAGTGGGTGGATGAAGGGAGGTATTCTAATGGTGGGCATACCCACCAATCAATCTCTTTTTTTCGTTCAGCCAAGAGGCTGCATGAAAAAAAAAAGATTACAATATATGTCCAGTATGTTGCTGGACTTTGAATGGTTATACCAGAATGATGCCTGCAGGTTTAGGTATCATCTTGGTATCATTCTTTTCAGCCAGTGATCGGCTTTCATGTAAAAGCAATTCTAGCGGGTAATTAGCCTCTAGACTGCTTTTACAAGCAGTGGGAGGGAATGTCCCCCCTCCCGGATATAAACCGCGCCATTGGGAAATTGGGAAAGCATTTTATCACACCAATCTTGGTGTGGTCAGATGCTTTGAGGGCAGAGGAAAGATCTAGGGTCTAATAGACCCCAATTTTTTCAAAAAAAGAGTACCTGTCACTGCCTATTGCTATCATAGGGGATATTTACATTCCCTGAGATAACAATAAAAATCATAACAAAGAAAAAAAATGGAAGGAACAGTTTAAAAATAAAATAAAAAAGCTAAATAAAAAAAAAAAAAACAAAAAAAAAAAAAAAAAAGCACCCCTGCCCCCCCTTCTCTTGCGCAAAGGCGTACACAAGCGTTGGTCTGGCGTCATATGTAAACAGCAATTGCACCATGCATGTGAGGTATCACCGCGAAGGTCAGATCGAGGGCAGTAATTTTAGCAGTAGACCTCCTCCGTGAATCTAATGTGGTATCATGTAAAGGCTTTTAAAGGCTTTTAAAAATGTATGTAGTTTGTCGCCACTGCGTGTTTGTGCGCAATTTTAAAGCATGTCGTGTTTGGTATCCATGTACTCGGCCTAAGATCATATTTTTTATTTCATCAAAAATTTGAGCAATATAGTGTGTTTTAGTGCATTAAAATAAAAAAAAGTGTATTTTTTCCACAAAAAATGCGTTTGAAAAATCGCTGCGCAAATACTGTGTGGAAAAAAAAAAAAAATGCAACACCCACCATTTTAATCTGTAGGGCCTTTGCTTTAACAATATATATAGTGTTTGGGGGTTCAACGTAATTTTCTTGCAAAAAAAAAAAATATGTTTTCATGTAAACAAAAAGTGTCAGAAAGGGCTTTGTCTACAAGTGGTTAGAAGAGTGGGTGACGTGTGACATAGGCTTCTAAATGTTGTGCATAAAATGCCAGGACAGTTCAAACCCCCCCCAAATGACCCCATTTTGGAAAGTAGACACCCCAAGCTATTTGATGAGAGCAATGTTGAGCCCATTAAATATTTTTTTTTTTTGTCCCAAGAGATTGAATAATGAAAAAAAAAAAAAATATATATATATTTTTTTTACAAAAAGTTGTCACTAAATGATATATTGCTCAAACATGTCATGGGCATATGTGGAAATACACCCCAAAATACATTCTGTTGCTTCTCCTGAGTACGGGGATACCACATGTGTGGGACTTTTTGGGAGCCTAGCTGCGTACGGAACCCCAAAAACCAATCACCGCCTTCAGGCTTTCTAAGGGTGTAATTTTTTTATTTCACTTCTCACTGCCAATCACAGTTTCGGAGGCCATGGAATGCCCAGATGGCATAAAACCCCCCAAAATGACCCCATTTTGGAAAGTAGACACCCCAAGCTATTTGCTGAGAGGTATTGTGAGTATTTTGCAGATGTCGCTTTTTGTCACAAAGTTTTGAAAATTGAAAAAAGAAAAAAAAAATTTTTTTTTTCTTTACTTTCTTCATTTTCAAAAACAAATGAGAGCTGTAAAATACTCACCATGCCTCTCAACAAATAGCTTGGGGTGTCTACTTTCCAAAATGGGGTCATTTGGGGGGGTTTTGTGCTATTTTGGCATTTTATGGCCTTCGAAACGGTGATAGGTAGTGAGGAGTGAAATCAAAAATTTGCACCCTTAGAAATCCTGAAGGCGGTGCTTGGGTTTCGGGGCCCCGTACGCGGCTAGGCTCCCAAAAAGTCCCACACATGTGGTATCCCCATACTCAGGAGAAGCAGCAAAATGTATTTTGGGGTGCAATTCCACATATAACTATGGCATGTGTGAGCAATATATCATTTAGTGACAACTTTTTGAAAAAAAAAAAAAAAATCTTTTTTATTTTTGTCTTTATTCAATCACTTGGGACTAAAAAAAAAAAATATTCAATGGGCTCAACATGCCTCTCAGCAAATAGCTTGGGTGTGTCTACTTTCCAAAATGGGGTCATTTGGGGGGGTTTTGTACTTCTCTGCCATTTTAGCACCTCAAGAAATGAAATAGGCAGTCATAAATTAAAAGCGGTGTAAATTCCAGAAAATGTACTCTAGTTTGTAGACGCTATAACTTTTGCGCAAACCAATAAATATACGCTTATTGGCATTTTTTTTACTAAAGACATGTGGCTGAATACATTTTGGCCCAAATGTTTGACTAAAATTGAGTTTATTAGATTTTTTTTATAACAAAAAGTAGAAAATCTCTTTTTTTTTCAAAATTTTCGCTCTTTTTCCGTTTATATCTCAAAAAATAAAAATCACAGAGGCAATCAAATACCATCAAAAGAAAGCTCTATTTGTGGGAAGAAAAGGACGCAAATTTCGTTTGGTTACAAAATTGCATGACCGCGCAATTACCAGTTAAAGTAGTGCAGTGCGAAATTGAAAAAAGACCTCTGGTCCTTTGGCTGCCAAATGGTCCGGGGCTGAAGTGGTTAAAGGAACATTTCATTTTTATTGTTTCACTTTAAGCATTCTTAAAATCACTGCTCCTGAAAAAATGGTAATTTTTAAAACTTTTTTTTGCGTTGATACATTTCCACTGGGGCAGGACCCGGGTCCCCATACACTTTTTATGGCAATAACTTGCACATAAGTCTTTAAAATTAGCACTTCTGATTTTTCATGTTCGTGTCCCATAGACGTGTCCCCGTGTCCCATGTTCGCATGCTCGCACAATTTTTTTGCCTGTTCTCATGTTCTGGTGTGAACCGAATCGGAGGTTTTCTCATTATGTACAATAATCCAGAATTGGGCATTAAGACGCATTGCAAGGTCTGCAGTTGGTAATTTACTCAGATCCATTATCAGGACCAGTAGCACTACTATAACCAGAGCACTTCGCTGCTATGGGATCTGGAGGTGGGAGGAAGCTCTAGTAGGGAGGCTGTTGAGGCAAAATAAACATAGAAAGATGAAGGCTCCAGTAAAGAAAAGCTGACATCGGGCATACAGGAGAAGTCTTTGGAATCATCACTAGTCACAGCTCCCTTCACTTTAATTTCTGTAGTTGCTGTAGTTGCTGTAAAGGCTGCTGTGAACAACAGCTTCTCCATCTAGGAGTAAGTTATTGGCTTTTAGAGCTTCTGTTTCAGCTTATCCAGCACTGTTAAGTTAACCCTGAATGCCAAACACAAGGTGTCTCCTAAAAGATAAAAACTGACAAAACAGCTGATATTTGTAGTTCTGCCAAAAAGCTCCAGTATAAAGAAATGTATGTTAAAAATGTGTGGCAATTGTGTACAGAAGCACTAAAAATTCTGTCAAAATATAAAATAACAGTGGCATTATTATTATACTGCTACTACTGATCTTTTTGTTTTCCTTTACCGATTGCTAAGCTGTGATGTTTATCATTTCTTGTGGTGATGAGGGGATGGGAAGACAGAGTTTACACCAAGACTCTAAAACCTTATACACCTAAAATGATCCGTTGATATTGAAAAAAAGATGTCTATTGGAGCTCAAAAAATGAAGTTGAAAATGAATTCCCTACACTGTTTCCCCCTTCCTCAATGACAACTCATATCTTCAGGGCTGATTCCTAGCAGTGTGCCGACTTTGCTGACAGCTCTCCTTTTACCTGTCTTTGATTTATGTGGAATTATTGTTGAGTTCAGTGACACGTATTGTCACAGTTGACATTGCAAGGTGCCACAGAGAAAGGTTCCTGGGGGGGCATGCATGTAAAAATGTGAACATAGATCAAAAAATAGTTACTGTAACATGTTTATCTATATGGTATGTTAGTTTGCTCAAAAACATTTTTAAAACATTTCTTATTTAATTTTACTTTAAAGCGACACTAAAGAATTTGGATTTTTTTTTGTTTTAAAAATAACAAACATGTTATACTTACCTGTTCTGTGCAATGGTTTCACACAGAGCAACCCCGATCCTCCTCTTCTAGGGTCCCCCACCGTCACTCCTGGCTCCTCCCCCCTTGCTCCTGGGCTTTAAGACACACAGAGCGTGGCTCGGCCCTGCTCCCTGCAACCTCCTCACTGGCTGTGAGGCGAGCATATCGCTGGATTGGGATCGGGCTTGGGTAAGTATTAGGGGGGCTGTGGGAGGACCAGCATACTAAATTTTTTTTTTTACCTTAAGGCAGAGAATTCATGAAGGTTAAAAAAAAAAAAAAAAAGCCTTTACACCCACTTTAAAGGGGTGTTTCAGCTAAAAAAATTTTTTTTAAAAGGCAGCAGCTAAAAAAAAAGTAGCTGCTGACTTTTAATAAGTACACTTACCCTCCCAGGGCGCCCGCGATGTCGGTCGTGAAGGCCGATATGTCCCTCGGCGCTCCGGTCCCAGCGCCGCCATCCTCAGTAAGGGAAACAGGCAGTGAAGACTACGGCTTCACTGCCCGCTTCCTACTGCGCATGCGCCAGTCACGTGGCACTTTGTGAATGGGACGCGCTGTGTTAGGGAACACACAGTTCATTACCCAGAAGACAACGCGGCGGAGGACAGAAGAACGAAGATCACCATGGCGTAGGAAGGAGGCAGATTAGGAAGACTGCCTAGCAACAGGGATTTCGGATCAGGTAAAACATTTTTTTTCCTTTTTTTTCCAGAATATTAATGCTTTTTTTTTTTTTTTTTAGGGTGTCCCCCCACTTTAAACATTTAAATGTGTGTATTCCTTGTTGACATTATGAAGCTCAGAAATCTAGATAGCTAGATCAAATAGTGGCTATAGAGATGCAGCCATGCAACATTCATACAGGGGTTTCTGATGAAGCAAATGCTATTTCCATACATTGCACAATAGGTTGAGTTACATAGCACATAGTGAATTAGCTCAAAAACTGGGAGCATGGTAAGCTTGTAAGAAATAGAATTAGCAACTACAAAATTGTAAGACTGAAAGGAAAGAAGAAAGGAAGAAATAAGGAAACAGAAGAGTGATGGCAGGAAAAAGTCTGCCCCATTTTCTATTTATTTATATACAGTACTGTAAAGATTTAGGCAGGTGTGAAGAACTCTTTCAGAAATAGAAGTGTTCATAGTTTATTTTTTATCATTTAACAGAATGGAAAGTAAATGAACAGAAGAGAAATCCAAATAAAATCAATATTTGGTGTGACCACCTTTTGCCTTCAAAACAGCTTTAATACTTCTAGGTACACTTGTACACAGTTTTTGCAGGAAAAGTATCTGCCTGTATTTCTTAGCATTGAGGGCACCACTGATTGGGAAACATTGAGGACTGATGGCAGCCCGTTCTTACATAATCAATTCTTAGAGTTTGTTAGAATGTGCACCCACCTCTTGAATATTGACCCAGGGCCGATCCTAGGGTCACAGACGCCTGGGTGCAGAAATATTTCTGCCGCCCCCACGTGGGCGTGGTCATCTTACCAACTCCTCCCCTTTACAAATGTTTCTATGACAACGACTTCAACACAGAGATGTTCATGTAAGAAGTCTTCGTTACTCTGGGATCCTCCCATGATCTTTTACCAATAAAGAAAATACAGGAAGAGCGTACACTAATGAGACCTGGAGGGGAGTCTCTCTGATGCACACAGAGGGGGCTTCTGTTAGAGAGTCTATTAGAAAGAGCCCCCAGACATAGTACAGGAGATGGTCAGAGACTGTAGACATGATACTAGAGACGGTCAGAG
>CM053027.1:11714652-11736578 GCA_028564925.1 Lithobates sylvaticus | reverse complement strand
TCTTGGAGGAGTGAAGAGATCTAAAAACGCTTCTAACACTGGAGAACGGCCCCTGATACTGGAATCTCGTGAAACTTTACGAGATTACAGCACAAGAAATTCACAGAAACACAGAGATGTCAGTTTATTAAGCAGTGATAGATTATCACCGCTCAATACACGGACAGACGGTGTGATTTAATGTTAATAAAATAGAGTCCCCCTACATAATATATACATGTGTGTGTGTGTGTGTGTATATATACACACATTATATACATACATACATGCATGCATACATACACATATAATATACACATACACACACATATAATATACACCGACACTATAACTATATATAATAGGGGGACATGGTTACAGTGTTGGGGGGGTCTGAACGAGGCACAAGGAAGTTAATTATCTTCTTTCCTCCTCAGATCCCCCCCACATTCCCTCTTCACTCCCCGATTCTCCACCTCTGAGCTGGTGAATCAGGGACTGTGAATTCTGACTCAGATCGCAGCTTCATAAACTGGTCGTTACTGTGTCATTCTATGAGGATTCTCCATGTGTGGAGATAATCGGCGGGAGAACAAGTTCAAACACTTCTCCCTCAATTATCTCTTGTTCATAAACTATTTATGTGCTGTGATCACTGCTTCTTAAACAGACACCTGTGTCCAGAGCCGATCTGCCCTATACACTCACTATGCAAGATGCATAGGGCCCCGCCGCTGTGGGGGGGCCCCCCAAGGGCGGATCGGCTCTGTTTCCCGAGCTCCAATCTCCTCCTCCCCCTCCTCCTCTTGTCACACAGCGGGAGTCAGAAGACCGCCGTGTCTCAGAGCTGACTGAAACCTTCGGCCAGCGCTATGACAAAGATCCCACCCTCCTCCTAGACCAGCTTGTGTGATAGATACAGTGTTCTGTCTATCACACAAGCTGGTCTAGAAGGAGGGTGGGACTTTTGTCATAGTGCGGCATAACATTTCACATTGAGCTCCGTGACACAGCGGGAGATGCCTGCTGTGCGTAATCCACTGGCAATGACTGGTGAGGCTACATTGATTGCCACAGTAAGACTGCAATGATGGGCACCATTAGGCTGCAATAATGATGGGCACGGTGAGGCGGCAGTGATTGGCATGGTGAGGCGGCAGTGATTGGCATGGTGAGGCGGCAGTGATTGGCATGGTGAGGCGGCAGTGATTGGCATGGTGAGGCGGCAGTGATTGGCATGGTGAGGCGGCAGTGATTGGCATGGTGAGGCGGCAGTGATTGGCATGGTGAGGCGGCAGTGATTGGCATGGTGAGGTGGCAATTAACATAGCGAGGCTGCAATGAAAAGCATGGTAAGGCTGCAATGAAAAGCATGGTAAGGCGGCAATGAAAAGCATGGTAAGGCTGCAATGAAAAGCATGGTAAGGCTGCAATGATTGGCATGGTGAGATGGCAATGATGGGCACGGTGAGGTGGCAATTATTAACACGGTGAGGCTGCAATGATAAGCATGGTAAGGCTTTAATGATTGGTACGGTGAGGTGGCAGTGATGGGCACGGTGAGACTGCAATGATTGGCATGGTAAGGCTTTAATGATTGGCACGGTGAGGTGGCAATGATGGACACGGTGAGGTAGTGATGGGCACACTAAGGCTGCAATGATGGGCACAGTGAGGCTGCAATGATTGGCGCGGTGAGGATTTAAGTAAGTCTCTCTGGGGATCCTGATGTAGGGGGAGGCTCTCTGGGGACCCTGATGTAAGGAGGGGCCCTCTGGGGACCCTGACGTAAGGGGAGGCTTTCTAGGGGCCCTGACGTAAGGGGAGGCTCTCTGAGGACCCTAATGTAAGGAGGGAGGCTCTCTGGGGACCTATGCTCACGGCATCATGGGTCAGGTAGAGGGCCCCTTAGCAGAATTTTGCTTAGGGCCCCAGGGAGGTCAGGATCGGCACTGCCTGTGTCTATAGATAGACTTCAACCTTTTAACCGCTTCCCGACCGGCCACTGCATATATACGTCAGCAGAATGGCTCGGGCAGGCAGAATCACGTACCTGTACGTGATCGTGCATGTGCCTGCCCGTGGGTCGCGCGCTCGCGACCCGGTCGGGAGCTCCGTGACCCCGGCCGCGGGACCAGCGGACCCGATCGCCGCTGGTATCCCGCGATCGGGTTACGGAGCGGAAGAACGGGGAGAGGTCTATGTAAACAAAACCTCTCCCCGCGCTTCCTACACTGACTGTCAGTGATCGGCGGTTCCCTGTCATCGGGAACGCCGATCAATGACGTCACACGTACAGCCACGCCCCCCTACTGTAAAAAAAACACAACACGTCACACTGACTCCTCCCCGCCCCTAGTGGTTAACCCCCTAACTACAACTGTCATTTACATAGGAATCAGTGCTATTTAAATAGCACTGATTGCTGTATAAATGACAAATGTCCCAAAAATGTCCGATGTGTCCGCCAAAATGTCGCAGTCACAATAAAAATCGCTGATCGCCGCCATTACTAATAAAAAAAAAAAATATTAATAAAAATGCTATAAAACTATCCCCTATTTTGTAAACGCTATAACTTTTGCGCAAACTAATCAATAATCGCTAATTGCGATTTTTTTTACCAAAAATATGTAGAAGAATACGTATCGGCCTAAACTGAGGAAAAAAAATGTTTTTTTATATATTTTTTTTGGGGATATTTATTATAGCAAAAAGTAAAAAATATTGCATTTTTTTCAAAATTGTCGCTCTATTTTTGTTTTATAGCGCAAAAAATAAAAACCGCAGGGGCGATCAAATACCACCAAAAGAAAGCTCTATTTGTGGGAAAAAAAGGACGCCAATTTTGTTTTGGAGCCACGTCGCATGACCGCGCAATTGTTAGTTAAAGCGACGCAGTGCCGAATTGCAAAAAGGGGCCTGGTCCTTTAGCTGCAAATTGGTCCGGGGCTGAAGTGGTTAATCTCCGATCTGTTAGGAATTGTATGCATTTGGCAGAGCCGAGCGCTGGAGCCATAGCAACCGATCAGTCAATCACAGATCTTCCTAGAAATTTCAAACTGATGCAGGAGAAATGTTGTGGCAGTTGCAGTTGCCTAGCAACATAACTGATGACCTCACAGTGCACCTGTGTCTATAGATAAACTTCAACCAGTTGACTATGAGACTTAATCCCCATTCATTCCCATGTGTCAGTGCTGTGATAGTCTGATAACTACTCCATCATACAGCACTACACACAAATACATTTTATATCCTTTTTGGATACACAGTGATGGTGTGGAATATAAGCCACTGGTCACCAATAGGGGGGGATATATAATTTATTGTTTACCAATAAGAAGATACAATGCAATACTTCTAAATATAATGGATCATAAATGTACCTTTTGGATCCCTACCTGCTTTGTTCTTTTTGCCATGGCGAAAAAAGACGCCGGACATGAGCCCCAACCTGGCCAAAAAATGTCTGACGTTTGCCCTCAGGGATGGGATTCTGATTGGCAGTTTGGGAAGAATCTGTGTTAAGGTTGGGCTTTGTTTTTTTTAATGATACGGTTCATTCTCCAAAAAAATCAAATTTCTCTTGGAGCTCAATAGAACACAACCTTCAGGCTTACCTTCAATCCGTAGACTGACTGGCTAACTCAGCTGAACTGTAGTGTCATTGGTCATGTGACCTGCTCTGTGAGGTCATCAGTTATGTTGCTAGGCAACTGCAACTGCCACAACATTTCTCCTGCATCAGTTTAACCACTTCAGCCCCGGACCATTTGGCAGCCAAAGGACCAGAGGTCTTTTTTCAATTTCGCACTGCACTACTTTAACTGGTAATTGCGCGGTCATGCAATTTTGTAACCAAACGAAATTTGCGTCCTTTTCTTCCCACAAATAGAGCTTTCTTTTGATGGTATTTGATTGCCTCTGTGATTTTTATTTGTTGCGCTATAAACGGAAAAAGAACGCAAATTTTGAAAAAAAAAGAGATTTTCTACTTTTTGTTATAAAAAAAATCTAATAAACTCAATTTTAGTCAAACATTTGGGCCAAAATGTATTCAGCCACATGTCTTTAGTAAAAAAAAAATGCCAATAAGCGTATATATTTATTGGTTTGCGCAAAAGTTATAGCGTCTACAAACTAGAGTACATTTTCTGGAATTTTACACCGCTTTTAATTTATGACTGCCTATTTCATTTCTTGAGGTGCTAAAATGTCAGAGAAGTACAAAACCCCCCCAAATGACCCCATTTTGGAAAGTAGACACCCCAAGCTATTTGCTGAGAGGCATGTTGAGCCCATTGAATATTTTTTTTTTTAGTCCCAAGTGATTGAATAAAGACAAAAAATTTATTTTTTTTTTGTTTTTCAAAAAGTTGTCACTAAATGATATATTGCTCACACATGCCATAGTTATATGTGGAATTGCACCCCAAAATACATTTTTCTGCTTCTCCTGAGTATGGGGATACCACATGTGTGGGACTTTTTGGGAGCCTATCCGCGTACGGGGCCCCGAAACCCAAGCACCGCCTTCAGGATTTCTAAGGGTGCAAATTTTTGATTTCACTCCTGCCTCACTACCTATCACAGTTTCGAAGGCCATAAAATGCCAAAATAGCACAAAACCCCCCCAAATGACCCCATTTTGGAAAGTAGACACCCCAAGCTATTTGTTGAGAGGCATGGTGAGTATTTTACAGCTCTCATTTGTTTTTGAAAATGAAGAAAGTAAAGAAAAAAAATTTTTTTTTTTTTTTTTTTTTTCAAAACTTTGTGACAAAAAGCGAGATCTGCAAAATACTCACATACCTCTCAGCAAATAGCTTGGGGTGTCTACTTTCCAAAATGGTGTCATTTGGGGGTGGTTTATGCCATCTCGGCATTCCATGGCCTCCGAAACTGTGATTGGCAGTGAGAAGTGAAATAAAAAAATTACACCCTTAGAAAGCCTGAAGGCGGTGATTGGTTTTTGGGGTTCCGTACGCAGCTAGGCTCCCAAAAAGTCCCACACATGTGGTATCCCCGTACTCAGGAGAAGCAACAGAATGTATTTTGGGGTGTATTTCCACATATGCCCATGACATGTTTGAGCAATATATCATTTAGTGACAACTTTTTGTAAATAAAAAAAAAAATTATTTTTTTTTTTTTTCATTATTCAACCTCTTGGGACAAAAAAAAAAATATTTAATGGGCTCAACATTGCTCTCATCAAATAGCTTGGGGTGTCTACTTTCCAAAATGGGGTCATTTGGTGGGGGGGTTTGAACTGTCCTGGCATTTTATGCACAACATTTAGAAGCCTATGTCACACGTCACCCACTCTTCTAACCACTTGTAGACAAAGCCCTTTCTGACACTTTTTGTTTACATGAAAACATTTTTTTTTTTTGCAAGAAAATTACGTTGAACCCCCAAACACTATATATATTGTTAAAGCAAAGGCCCTACAGATTAAAATGGTGGGTGTTGCAATTTTTTTTTCCACACAGTATTTGCGCAGCGATTTTTCAAACGCATTTTTTGTTGAAAAAATACACTTTTTTTTTTATTTTAATGCACTAAAAAACACACTATATTGCTCAAATTTTTGATGAAATAAAAAATATGATCTTAGGCCGAGTACATGGATACCAAACACGACATGCTTTAAAATTGCGCACAAACACGCAGTGGAGACGAACTACATACATTTTTAAAAGCCTTTACAGGATACCACATTAGATTCACGGAGGAGGTCTACTGCTAAAATTACTGCCCTCGATCTGACCTTCGCGGTGATACCTCACATGCATGGTGCAATTGCTGTTTACATATGACGCCAGACCAACGATTGTGTACGCCTTTGCGCAAGAGAAGGGGGGGCAGGGGTGCTTTTTTTTTTTTTTTTTGTTTTTTTTTTTTATATTTTATTTAGCTTTTTTATTTAGCTTTTTTTTTATTTTTAAACTGTTCCTTCCATTTTTTTTTTCTTTGTTATGATTTTTTATTGTTATCTCAGGGAATGTAAATATCCCCTATGATAGCAATAGGCAGTGACGGGTACTCTTTTTTTGAAAAAATTGGGGTCTATTAAACCCTAGATCTTTCCTCTGCCCTCAAAGCATCTGGCCACACCAAGATTGGTGTGATAAAATGCTTTCCCAATTTCCCAATGGCGCGGTTTATATCCGGGAGGGGGGACATTCCCTCCCACTGCTTGTAAAAGCAGTCTAGAGGCTAATTACCCGCTAGAATTGCTTTTACATGAAAGCCGATCACTGGCTGAAAAGAATGATACCAAGATGATACCTAAACCTGCAGGCATCATTCTGGTATAACCATTCAAAGTCCAGCAACATACTGGACATATATTGTAATCTTTTTTTGTTTTTCATGCAGCCTCTTGGCTGAACGAAAAAAAGATTGATTGGTGGGTATGCCCACCATTAGAATACCTCCCTTCATCCACCCACTTCTAATGATGGGCATACATGCACCATTTATATATGCCGATGCATGGGGGCATCCTCCCACAAAAGTTATGCCATGTACACACGGTCGCACTTTTCCACGGGGCAAGGCTCGGTCGGAATTTCGACCGTATGTACGTGGCATTAGGAGCCAATCGCTCCTCCCCCCCCCCCTGCTGCCCCCATGCTTCGGCATATATGCTCTTTTTTTTTTTAACTGTGGTGGTGAAATCACCTCCTACAGCGTTGGAGTCGCGGCTTTATGTATCGTGGGAGCAAACGCTGTTGCTGTCAAGATAAATAAATCCGCGTTGCAACTGAATGGCGCACCTGAAAACAAAAAAATGCTTAACACTAAAACACAGTAAACAAAATTAAATACCTGAAAAGCAAGCATGATAAAACATAATAAAACATTGCAGAATAGAATGGAGTAAAAAAAGAGCAACAATAGAGAGAGAATAGAGTGAGAGAGAGAACAATAAAACGACAACTATTTTTTTTTTTTTTTTTTTTTTTATATTAACAGGTAAAAAAGCTACTGACTGAAGCGACTGAATCAAAACGCTACCACAAAAAAAAATGTTAGCGATCGCAGGGATCAGGCCTGACTCTGCGAACGCTGCAGTTATGTGTGCTTAGTGTTTTGTAAGTGACAGTGATCGATCGATACTGCACTTGGGGGGGGGGGGGGGGGGCGGAGGGGGAAACCGCAGGTGCTAGCAGGTATCTGGGCTGATCCCGCTAACAATGCGTTTTTTTTTTGGAACCCTAAACTGCTGGGACGCTAGTATAGATCTGATCAGATCAGATATTGATCTGTTCAGATACTGTGCCACTAAGGGAGGTGTATGCTTTGCGCGTGGGTGTTTGCGGTACTGGCACTAACCTGGGGCGACGCAGACCTTATTTGACCCTAAAACCTAATTGATATCACCCCCCGGGCGATCAGGGGGTTAAACCGTTATTGGGTAATAAATGGCGGGTGCCCTGACAGTATAAAAAACAAACTAACTAACCAGCGTCACCCGTAACCGTAATACAAAAAAAAAACTGGTTACCTAGCGACACTAATGCAGCGATCAGAAAAAACGATCGCTTAGTGACACTGGCAAAAGGGGGTGAAAGGGTTAACTAGGGGCAATCAGGGGGTTAAAACCTTTATTGGGTAATATATGGGGGTACCTGACGCTATATAAAAACCTGACGGGAAACCTAAATAACTAAATAACTAACTGGCTAACCAGCGTCACCAGTGACACTTATACAGTGATCACTGGTGAAAGGGTTAACTCTAGGGGCAATCAGGGGGTTAAAACCTTTATTTAGGTTGTAATATGGGGGTACCTGACCTATAAACCTATTTATGAACCTATATAAACATGGCGGTTACCTAAAAAAAAAAAAAAATGGTTACCTAGCGACACTAATGCAGCGATCAGAAAAAACGATCGCTTAGTGACACTGGCAAAAGGGGGTGAAAGGGTTAACTAGGGGCAATCAGGGGGTTAAAACCTTTATTAGGTAATATATGGGGGGTACCTGACGCTATATAAAAACCTGACGGGGAACCTAAATAACGAAATAACTAACTGGCTAACCAGCGTCACCAGTGACAGTTATACAGTTATCACTGGTGAAAGGGTTAACTCTAGGGGCAATCAGGGGGTTAAAACCTTTATTTAGGTTGTAATATGGGGGTACCTGACCTATAAACCTATTTATGAACCTATATAAACATGGCGGTTACCTAAAAAAAAAAAAAATGGTTACCTAGCGACAGCAGTGACACTAATACAGCGATCAGAAAAACGATCGCTTAGTGACACTGGCAAAAGGGGGTGAAAGGGTTACCTGGGGGGCAATCAAGGGGTTAAACCTTTATTAGGGGGGGGGTAGGGGGCTACCTTGGACCTAAAACTAACTGCCCTGACAGTTATTACAGTCACACTGACACTAAATGCAGTGATCAGTAAAAAATGATCACTGCAATTAGTGACACTGTGACTGGGGGGGGGGGGGTGATCTGGGGGGTGATCTGGGGGTGACAGGGGGGTTATTTGTGTGCCTATGTGTACTGGTGTCAGTGTACTGTTGGTGCACTAACCTGTGTGTTGACTCCTCGGCGTTCCGGTCACATAGACCGGCGCGCCGAGCGTGACATCACTTCCTCTGCCTGTGTTTTGATTGACACAGACAGAGGAAGCATCTGATTCGCCAGGAGCGATCGCGAGGGGGTGGCCAGAAACCACTGGCCGTCCCCTCTTCCCGGATCGCTCCTGAAGCGATCCCGACCGCCCCCGCCGGCGGAGGGGGGTCCGATCGGACCCCCCAACCGCCTGAAGAATGGCACGTACAGGTACGTGGGTTTGCCTGTACGTGCCATTCTGCCGACGTATATGTACATCAGGGCTCGACAAATCCCAGACGCTAGGTCACAATTGTGACTAGAAATTGCGTCCTGGTGCCTGGGCTTTTGTCAGCCCATTCACTGTTGGCACCAGGTGGAGTGCCGCAGACAGAGGCTACCCAGCTGCGCACAGCACAATCCCAGATCCTGTAGGGCAGATTTAGACCGACCATAGGCGGGGCGGCCTGTCCGAAGATTCCGACACGGAGCCGCTCGCACCAGGCATCGGGATGTTTGAATGCGTGCCGTCCATCGACACGGATGCAAACATGAATAACAAGTCCACCAAGCCACTGCTGGCCCTGGTGATAATGCTTCTGCTCCCGGGCATCTGTACTGGGCAGGGGGCGAGTCTCCTACCAAACCAGCCCCAAATTTAATTTTAGCACCGAGGAAGGCGGACCCCAGCACCAACTAACTGGTATGACCCAATTGCGCACAAACACCCCCCAACCACCACCACACACATCCAGAATACCAGAGGTAACATTTGCAGCCAACATCCAGCCCTGCCTGGAGCAACCGCAAGGCCAACCAGAAGAAGTGCACCCACCGACCGAATGGAGCCGATGAACTGCATGCCCGACACACACTGTGTGGAGGCGTGTCAAAGGGTCATATTTTACTTCATTTTTGAGTTGTATTGAACCTCCCTGGTTCACCCATGGCTGGGGGTGTCGCATCCACACCACTCTGACTGCTGGGGAGCACAAAGGAGAGCCGGCCGTCCTCCTTTGTCTCACATCGGAGCCTTCATCCTCACCATTGTGGCAGAAAGCTTTGCCAGCCATTGAAAATACACGACACCCCAAAGATTGTCCTCCTGTCAGTCCATGTGATGTGTCACCAGCATGGCCAGTTCTGGGGATCACCCTCATCAATGGGGTCTACACAGAACCCCTTCACATCCCCCTCCATCCATGGCATAGCCCATATTTGGACCTTTTTATCTCTGCAGGACGGGGGCTGTACTATATAGGTAGGGTTTGCAAAATTTTATAACGAAATCGGAAAAACGTTCGTTTTTTTTTTTTTTTTCCTAAATTTTTTGTCTTTTTTGTTTGTTTAGCAAAAAAATTTTAAATACAGTGGTGATTATATACCACCCAGAAAGAAAGCTCTATTTGTGTGAAAAAAAAAATCATAAAAATGTAATTTGGGCAGTGTTGTATGACCGCGCAATTTGTCATTCAAAGTGTGACAGCGCTGAAAATTGGCCTGGGCAGGTAGGGGGTTGAAGTGCCCGGTAAGCAAGTGGTTAAACCTTCAATTTTATTTTTCATGGTTGTGGCGCTTCAATTCCAGATTCACTCACGCATTTTTTTTTTTTTTTCTCATTTGGTTATTGTAATGCTGTACTGATTATTTTTTTCTTCTATTTTTTGCAGGTTCTTTGAGCTGTGCTGCATGTGCTGTGATGAGAGGCGGCTATGTCGGGATGTGTATGGGTGGTGTGGCTCCAGTTCTTTTGGCTGGTTATGTCAATTTAATGCTGGTACCTGCGTAAGTATGTACTTTCCATTTTCAAGTGAATTTGTTTTTGGGCAAAGTTTCACAACAAAGTGCCCCAAGAGTTCCTGAACCCAAGCTACGGTCGCCGGTACTTGGATCTCAACTTTGATTTGAAGTGGGGATCAGGCAGTCTTGTCTCTCCTACCCCCATGAGACCTTACAGTCATAATTAGGGGTGCAACGGATCGGATCGTTCCTCGGATCAGAGTCACGGATCGGATCATTTTTCGGATCAGCAAATAATTGAATTTGCAAAAACCTGTGAAAATTCCACCACCATATAGTCCCCACTGTAATATCCACGTCATCTTCCCCACTAATATCCACGTCATCTTCCCCCACTGTAATATTGTCTGTATCGCAGAGTATTGGCAGGGTAATGCAGAGTTTGTTTACAAGTGATCGCTCCGTCATTTGTTTTAATTATTTTTATTAATGAATTTTTCACAAATACAAAGAACATTTCACATTATTACAAAATCACATATACATACATACATATACACACACCCATATATATATATATATATATATATATATATATATATATATATATATATATATATATATATATATATATATATATATATATATATACATATACATACGCACATACATACATACATATCTATAAACAAACACTTATACAATACTTGTACATAAATAATTACATGTCAAATAAATAGGCACGAAAAATAAAAAAAAATTAAATAAATAAAAACACACAATCAACAAAACACATGGATCAATCAATGTTTTTCAAAGAAACCAATAATAGTTCCCCATCTTCCTGATATAATTCATTACTCCCTCTGGCTTAATTCGAGCGATATTTTATTTAATATCATTTGACGGAGCGATCACATTGTAAATAGCGGCCGGGTGTACCAAGATGGCCGCCGCTCCGGAGCTAGGCCGAGGCCGTGGAGTGCTCCGCGGAGCGCGGGGTGTGCCGATCCGAACTGGGCGACCCGTTCGGATCACGGATCGGCGACGATCCGTTGCACCCCTAGTCATAATACAGACTTATTGAGAGCTGCCCACATTGTGAGCCCAACGAACTTCAACTCCAGCTTCAGACCGAATCAGAATTATGTACACTGACCATACTCTCTGGAGTATGGAGGTTCTGGGGCAGAATGTTGGCGTGGTGGTGTAGTAGTAGTAGTAGTAGTAGTAGTAAGAATCAGTTAGTTGTAGTTGAGGTTTACCATGAGAAAAGGGTAACTGCTGTAAGACTTTTTTTTTTTTTTTTTTGAAGAAATGAGTCTTGCAGATGGCAGCCAGTAGCGTACTATGTGGACACTTGACCATCAGTCCTTGATGGTAAGAGCTTGTTGAACTTCCCATTCGAAAACCATAGGTATTGAAGCGTGTGGTTATTTGAGTTACTGTTGCCTTTCTATCAACTCATTTGCCCATTTCCTCTCTGACCTCAACAAGGCATTTTCCTCCACACAACTTCCGCTCACTGGATATTTTCTCCTTTTTTCGGACCATTTTTCTGTAAACCCGAGAGATAGTTGTGTGTGAAAATTCCCAGTAGATTATCAGTTTTTGAAATGCTCAGATCAGCCCGTCTGGCACCAACAACCATGCCAAAGTCTCTTACCGTATATACTCGAGTATAAGCCAAGTTTTTCAGCACTTTTTTTTTTGGTGCTGAAAATAACCCCCCGGCTTATACTTGAGTCAAGCACTTTTCTGCAGCAGAGAATGACATTTTCCGACCCGACTTTGTGGCCCCGTATCTCGTGGCCACTTGGTGCTAGGTATCCCATCTTTGGATATGCACACCAAATTTGGGGTTCCTAGCACCAAGTGGCCCTGAGATACAGGGTCCCAAATTAGTTTCGGAAAATGTCATTCTCTACTGCAGAAAAGTGCTTGACTTTGGATATGTTGTAGTGTTAGTTCCATTGGGTTTGCACTCCAAATTTGGGGTTCCTAGCACCAAGTAGCCCCGAGATACGGGGCCCCAAATTCGGTCAACTTTGTTCATCTGCAGCAATGTAATTTCGGGACCCTTTGGGTTGCAGCTAGGGGGCATCTAGGAACCCTTAACTACAGAGTTTGAAGTTCGGGGGACCTGTGGCTGCAAATGGGCACAGTGAGGCTGCAAATGGGCATTGTTGACCCTCTTTTCCACTTACAGTAGCTGCGCATTTCTCACCCTAGGCTTATAATCGAGTCAATACGTTTTCCCATTTTTTTGTGGGAAATTTAGGTGCCTCGGCTTATATTCGGGTCGGCTTATACTCGAGTATATACGGTAAATCCCCTTTCCTCCCCATTTTGATGCTCGGTTTGAACCTCAGCAAGTCGTCTTCACCACCTCCTAGATGCCTAAATGCATTGAGTTGCTGTCATGTGATTGGCTGAACAGGTGTACCTAAGAAAGTGGCTTATCATTTTCCTTCCACTTCACAATTATGTGCCACTTTGTGTTGGTCTATCACAGCCTTTCTCAACCTTTTTACCCAAAAGGAACCCCTGCAGTCATTTTCAGGTCTCAGGGAACCCCTGCTAAAAGTCCATTGGTGGTCTTTGGGAATTTGCCTCTTCCCTTGGTGGTGGACAGTGGGAAGAATGCTCTCTTTACAGACAGGGCTCTGTCAAGTGGTGTTGGACCTGGAACTAAAAGCAGGCACCATCACATGATAGGTCAGTTAACCACAGCTCAAGGAACCCTTATGCCGCGTACACACGGTCAGAATTCTCCTCGGAAAAAGCTCTGATCGTTTCCCCGTCGACGGAATTTCGCTCAAACCGTCTTGCCTACACACGGTCACACCAAATTCCGACGGTCAATAACACCACGCGTTAAACATTCGACTGCACTATAAAAGGGACGTTTAATGCTTCTGAGCATGCGTCGAATTGTTTCCGAGCATGCGTCGGAATTTTGCGTGTCGGAATTGCATACACACAATCGGAAAATCCGATAGAAAGGTTTTCCGTCTGAAAAATTAACAGGTTCTAAATCCAAAGTCTGTCGGAAATTCCGACAGAAAAAGACCGATGGGCGTACACACGGTCGGAAAATCTGATGAAAAGCTCCCAACGGAAATTCCGACCGTGTGTACGCGGCATTAGCCACCTCTGGAGGAACCCTGGATGAGAATGGCTGGTCTATTCACATAAAATCAATTTATTAGTATTTTTAGTATGAATACTTTTTCAAGGCACTGTAGCGAAGTTGTTTTGAATGCAGTCACTGCTTTAGGCCTCACGCACACGGGACGTTTACAAAAAAAAAAAAAAAATAACGCCAGCGCTGCTGCTGCCAGGAAAAGGCAACTGTAAAAACACGCTTTTAGCCGCGTTTTTTGGCATTTAGCGGTTTTACAATAAAAACACTCCCTATAGTGTAAAAATGGCTAAAAACGCTAGAAGCTTATTACAGCGATCGGCAGCAGTTTTTGGTGTTAAACAGCCTCTGCCCCTGGACGCACTGGCAGGCGTTTTTTTTTTTTTTTTTTCTGCCCCTAAACTCCTCTAAAAGTTTGTGTGCATGGACACACAGGGGGTTATTTACTAAAGGCAAATCCACTTTGCACTACAAGTGCACTTGGAAGTGCAGTCGCTGTAGATCCGAGGGGGACATGCAAGGAAAATTAAAAAACAGAATTTTAGCTTGCACATGATTGGATGATAAAATCAGCAGAGCTTCCCCTCATTTCAGACCTTCCCCTCAGATTTACAGCGACTGACCTTCTACCTTCCCCTCAGATTTACAGCGACTGCACTTATAGTGCAAAGTGGATTTGCCTTTCGTAAATAACCCCCATAGACTAACAAGGAGGAGAGTTCAGAGGCAGAAAAAAAAAAAAAAAAGGGCAGACGCCCCTAATAGCAGCTGCAAAAACGTCTTGTGTGCACGAGTATATGAGCCCTTAGTATATGTGTACAACACACTTTTTTATTTTATGTACCCTCTACTGCTAAACTTCCGTCTTGCAGCCATTTTAACTACAATCTGTATGAATATGTATTTTGGTAGAGTTATCGATTGTAAAAGCAGTACGATTTGTATTGTGTTTGGCAGATCTTTGCGGACTCAAATGACGGGAAGCATGCTGCGGGAAATGATCTCCTTCACCAAGCCGGTGTTCATCAGACTGAAGTATTTCTTGCTGTTTGAGGCCATAGCCAGCGTCGCCATCACCACCGGACAATTCGCCACAATAGAAAAGCTGCTTGAGATGTCGCCAGTTTCCCAGACACAGGAGGTGCTGAGAGATTAAATTTTATACATCAAATTTTTTTTTTTTTCTTATTGTAATGGTTCATTTAACGAATGAAAAGCTTATTAAACACTTCAAACCTTCTTTATATTTTTGTTCTCCTCACTTGCTTAGACATATGAGCAGTCGCTTTAAGCACTTGACCACTGGGCACTTAAACCCCCTTCCTAACCAGACCAAATTTCAGCTTTTGGTGCTCTCACACTTTGAATGACAATTACTCAGTCATGCAACACTGTACCCATATGATTTTTTTGTCCTTTTTTTTCACACAAATAGAGCTTTCTTTTGGTGGTATTTAATCACTGTTGGGTTTTTAATTTTTTGCGCTATAAATCAAAAAAGACTGAAAATTCGGTAAAAAAAAAATAAAAATTCTTTGTTTCTATTAAAATTTATTGCAGAGTATTGTCATAGAGCAACATCTGTACAGATGCCAAGCCGGAAGGGGGGGTTTTTAAAAAGGGTTTTAGGAAAGGGGTTTTTAAAAAAAGGGGTCCAATTAAAGTAATAATTTTGGAAAAGGAAAAAAAAATGGATGAAAAGTGGGTTTGTGACCCCCTGTTTAAGGAAAGGCAAATTAAAAATTTTTGTCCCAAAAAAGGTGAAATTTTAAAAAGGCCCCCTTCTGTAAAATTTTTGAAGGGGGTCCAAAAACGATTTTTTTCAAATTTTTGGGGTTTTTGTTTCCGTTATTTTTCCCATTAAAAAACCAAAAAAACCCTTTAAAAATTTAAAGTGGGGGGTATTTTTTATTAAAAGGGAAAAAATTTAAAAAAAAAAACAATTTTATTCTTTAACCTTGCATTTGGGTTTTTAAACAACCACTAAATTGGTTTGGAGCAAAATAACAAATTTCACCGAGAAAAACGAAGAATATACTTAAAATACTATTAGAGGAGATATACTGTATAAACTATTAACGACATTAAATTAAAATATAACGGGAAAAAAATTAGGGATATAACTGGGAAAACTATTAGAGGGGATAAACTGGGATATACTATTTAAAGGGGAATACTGTTTTTAAAAACATTAGAAAGATAAAAACTGGAATTTTTTGGCCAATTTTTTGTTTCAAATAAAAAACACAAATTTCTGCAAAAACGCATTACAAGGGTTTTGGCAGCTTCTCCATTGAATAATTTAACGCAAAAAAAGGTTTTGCTTTTTTAAAAAAAAAAACCCCGACCCTTTTTCCCAAAAAACGCAAACACTGAAAAAAAGCCTAGATTTTAACGTGTCCCATAGGAAAAACCGTAAATAACTTTTAGTGGGGTTTGCAAAAAGCACCAAAAAAAACAGGGGTAAACCGGGCTAAGAAAATTTTGTAAAATAAAGGGTTTAAAAAATAACTAAAATGAAACCCCTTTATAGTAAAAAAAAAAACAAAAATCACTACTGTTAAAGGGTTTTTAAAATTTTTTTTTTTTAAATGTAGAAAGGGGTAAAAGAATATTTTACAGCAACGAAATTTTTTTCTCTTTTTTTACTATAAAGGCTCAATTTTTTTTTTTATTTTTTTTTTTCCCCCCCTTAAATTACTGAACGATTAAAGAAAAAAAGTAATCGATTATGAAATTAATCGGGGAAATTTTTTCAGCCCTAATTTGTTGAACCTCAAACCCCCCCCAAACCCTCTTAATTTACATACCTATTGAGGCACAAGCTTTTGGAAAAAAACTGAACCCGTTAAATTGGACATACAAAGGGTTGAAACGGGAAAATTTTTAAAATTTTGCGCATACCAGGGCCTTAAATGGGGGTGGCCGCATTTGTTTTTGATTTGTTTCCCCCCCCCCCCCCTTTCTTTTTAAACCTGGGGGGAAACGGGGGGGCCAAAAGGGGGGGGACCCACCTTTTCCAACCTTTTAAAATATTAAAGGGGAAAAAGGGCACAAAACTTTTGGGGTCAAAAACTCGGCCTTTTTTCTTCAAAATCAGGGGGCCCGGAAAATGGTGGCCCTCCACTGTTTCCCCAAAATACAATCCCATCACCTTTTGCCCGTGCCTTGGGAAGTAAGCTTTAAAAAGGGCAGCTTGGGAATGCCTCATGGGACCCTTTTAGGTTTTTCAACAGCTTTGGGGGGCCCTAGTTTTTAGACCCCTTTTTTCTACTTGGGTGGATTTTAAAGGAAATTTGGGGTTTTACACAATAAAGAGAAGGATGAATGTGCCTTTTTAGGTCTGCTCACAAATCCAAGGCACTGTATTTTCTGAAATGAGGTCATTTCTGTACTTGCTGAACATGTTGTTAGCCTGACAATTGTATTGGATGCAGTGAGGGGGGGAAAAAGTATTTGACCCCCTGCTGATTTTTTTACATTTGCCCACTGACAAAGAAACGATCAGTCTATAATTTTAATGGTAGGTTTATTTTAAAGGTGAGAGACAGAATAACTACAGAAAAACACATTTCAAAAAAGTTATAAAATTTATTTGTATTTTAATGAGTGAAATAAGTATTTGATCCCCTAACAATCGGCAAGATTTCTGGCTCCCAGGTGTCTTCTATACCGGTAAGGAGCTGAGATTAGGGGCACTCTCAAAGGGAGTGCTCCTAAACTCAGCTTTTTACCTGTATAAAAGACAATCTGTCCACAGAATCAATCAATCAGATTCCAATCTCTCCCCCATGGCCAAGACCAAAGGGCTGTCCAAGGATGTCGGGGACAAGATTGTAGACCTACACAAGGCTGGAATGGGCTACAAGACCATCGTCAAGCAGCTTGGTGAGAGGGTGACAACTGTTGGTGCGATTTTTCACAAATGGAAGAAACACAAAATAACTGTCAATCTCCCTCAGTCTGGGGCTCCATGCAAGATCTCACCTTGTGGAGTTTTAATGATCATAAGAACGGTGAGGAATCAGCCCAGAACTACACGGGAGAATCTTGTCAATGATCTCAAGGCAAAATGGTTTTATACCGTGAAAGATTATCGTGATAAATAAAGTTCATAAAATTCAATATCTATTAAGATCGTGGGTGCTGGGTGAGAGAAAAACTATACATAGAAGTGAAGTCCATAGCATTGATTGGTGGTCAGGTGAAATGACACTTGTGGCAACGGGTGACTCTGTTCAATGTGATGGTGACAGTTGTCTGATGGCTCTCGGGCCTAATGGAATGAGGCTTACCGGATGAATTGGACTTGAGAAAGGCTTTTGTGCTTTGAACTAGGCCGTTGAGCGCCGCCGTGTGGTTGTGTTGCGTTTCAGCTTCTTCCGCTGCTTCAGCTCGGGCATGTGGCCTGCGCAGGAGTAGGTTTGTTTGTGTGAGAGAGCCGGAGCCTCGCTCGGGGTAAATGTGGCCGGTGCCTGTCGTGACGTCCACTCATAACACGGGAGGAGGCGGTGGCTGCAGTCGGCGCACCTAGCGGCCGGTGACAGGCTGACATCTAAATCTGGTTTAGTGGGAAAGATGAGGAGCAAACGTTTATGTTCATCTGATGCCAGAGACCAGCAAAATGATGAAAAAGATGTCTTGGAGTCATCGTGAGGAGCTGAGAGTTGCCAGTCCCTAAACGTTTAAGCTTTTGCGACTTGTGAGGCATAAGCCTTTCTCAAGTCCAATTCATCCGGTAAGCCTCATTCCATTAGGCCCGAGAGCCATCAGACAACTGTCACCATCACATTGAACAGAGTCACCCGTTGCCACAAGTGTCATTTCACCTGACCACCAATCAATGCTATGGACTTCACTTCTATACACTTATATGTATAGTTTTTCTCTCACCCAGCACCCACGATCTTAATAGATATTGAATTTTATGAACTTTATTTATCACGATAATCTTTCACGGTATAAAACCATTTTGATTTTATCCTCACCGATTTTAATCACATGCATTTTTTATACCCACGTTTTTACTGAAAATATTACACTTATTTTATGTGTTTTATATATATAAGGTCCTGTATTGAATATTTATACATATTTAAGGTACTAGAGGTTGGCATCACGCCACAATATTTTCCTCCACATCCTTAAACCCACTAGAACAGTATTTTTCTTTTGAAAGCACCATTTGGGGTTCAAGCGCTGCATTAACATACAAATATTTCACAACCGATAGTCTTTCGGCAATGCTAGCAGCTTTTTTTTTATCCAAATCTATATACAGCGCAGTATCCACCTCCCCTCTTTCAATGATCTCAAGGCAGCTGGGGCCATAGTCACCAAGAAAACAATTGATAACACGCTACATCGTGAAGGACTGAAATCCAGCAACGCCCGCTAGGTCCCCCTGCTCAAGAAAGCACATGTACAGGCCCATCTGGTTTGCTAATGAACATCTGAATGATTCAGAGAACTGGGTAAAAGTGTTGTGATCAGATGAGACCAAAATCGAGCTCTTTGGAATCAACTCAACTCGCCGTGTTTGGAGGAGGAGGAATGCTGAAAATGGTAGAAGAAACCGCGCTATCTTTAAGCACCAACAGATATATAGCAGCCAGCACAAACAAAATTTAAATAAAGCAAGTGAATATCAAAAAAGTGCAGCGCTCATAAAATGTCCGTTTATATCATCAAATGGACAATAATACAAAAAATTGTGAACTAAATAAATAGAAAACAATACAAATATGCGTGAGTGATTCACTCTCAAAAGAGTAATTGTGAAAATAAGTGTTTTGTCCATAAACAAACTATACAATATAACCATGTGGAGTCTCTATCAAAGAGACGTGAAATAAACTATAATATATTATACTATGTTTGACCATAGAAAATAATACAAAATGCTTCTAAACAATGTAAAAATACACCTTAATTGTGATACTAAAGTGTAAAAAAACTAAATAAATGTGACTTTTGTGCGGCTTGTCTGAAGAGGTCCGTCACCACTAGGACTGAGGCTTACCGGAATTTGCGACTCACATGGTATACACCTATCTGAGTCCACAAAGGCTTGATGGTGTCAGCCACACCAATGGAAACGACTCCCAGCCCAGGTAAGTAGTAACAGCAAACCAAGTCTTTGTAAAGTCTTCCAAAGGGACTCAGGAACAAGATAATAGGCAGTGTATGGTACGGTATAACTCCCTAGGTATGACCGGTAATAAAGAAAGGGGACTATATAGTGTAATACCGTCAGGCGGAAAAAATGTATTAAAATCTGACAGTGGGTACTCACATTGACATAAGGATTAAAAGCATGGAAATAGTACTGGTAGCAGTGACATCAGCAAATCATCTCCCGACGGCGTTTCGCCTCCATAGGGCACCCCCAGATGATGCCCTATAGAGGCGAAACGCCGTCGGGAGATGATTTGCAATTCACAATTATTTCTATTATTGTCCATTTGATTATATAACGGACATTTTATGAGCGCTGCACTTTTTTTATATTCACTTGGAGGAGGAGGATTGCTGCCTGTGACCCCAAGAACACCATCCCCACCGTCAAACATGTAGGTGGAAACATTATGTTTTGGGGGTATTTTTCTAGACAGGACAACTTCACTGCATCAAAGGGACGATGGACAGAGCCATGTGCCGTCAAATCTTGGGTGAGAACCTCCTTTCCTCAGCCAGGGCATTGAAAATGGGTCAGGGGGGGGGGGGGGGGGGGGTAAAGAAAAAAAAGCATGGACAATGACCCAAAACACAAGGCCAAGGCAACAAAGGAGTGGCTCTAGCAGAAGCATATAAAGGTCCTGGAGTGGCCTAGCCAGTCCCCAGACCTTATTCCCATAGAAAATATGTGGAGGGGGAAGAAGGTTCAAGTTACCAAATATCAGCCTCAAAACCTTAATTACTTGGAGAGGATCAGCAAAGAGGAGAGGGACAAAATCCCTCCTGAGATGTGTGCAAACCTGGTGGCCAACTAAAAGAAACGTCTGTCCTCTGTGATTGCCAACAAGGACTTCTCCACCAAATACTAAGTCATGTTTTGTGAAGGGGTCAAATAATTATTTCACTCATTAAAATGCAAATCAATTTAACTTTTTTAAAATGCGTTTTTCTGTATTTTTTTTTCTTTTTTTTTTTTATTCGGTCTCTCACTGTTAAAATAAACCGACCATTAAAATGATAGACTGATCCTTTCTTTGTCAGTGTGCAAACGTACAAAATCAGCAGGGGGTCAAATACTTTTTTCACTACTCACTGTATTTTCAGGCTAATGCCGCGTGCACACGATCGGAATTTCGGCCAGCGAAAGACAGATGAGAGCTTTTCGTCGGAAAATGAGACCGTGTGTATGGTCCATCGGACTTTAGCTGGCCGAATTTCCGCCAGCAAAAGTATGAGAGCAGGTTCTCAATTGTTCAGACGGAAAAAGTTTCTATCGCATATTCCGATCGTCTGTAGCAATTCCTACGCATGCTCGGAAACAATTTGACGCATGCTCAGAAGCATTGAACTTAATTGTTCTCGGCTCGTCGTAGTGTTGTACGTCACCGCGTTCTTGGCGGTCGAAAGTTCAGAGAACTTTTGTGTGACCGTGTGAATGCAAGCCAAGCTTGAGCGGAATTCCGTCTGAAAAACCATCCAAGATCCAAATGTGTACGGGGCATTAGAATATATTCAGCGCGTAAACTGTGAATCAAGCCTGCGTGACACCGCTGCCTCCATAGATACAGTGGAGAAAAGAGCATAGCTACAAAGGGACGGGAAGTATGCTATTTACAGGATTATTCGGTAAGAGTAAAGGGAGGAAGAAAAAGTCTGAAAAAGAAACAAATGCAGCGCTCACATCTAAGCTGCAAAATATATTTTTGTTGGTAAAGCTGAACTCCAGGAATTCAGCCACTTTGAAACATGTGCAGACATACGAGTTGAGTTTAATGTGGACTTGCTATCACTACAGTTCTGGAGCTCCAACGCTGGGCCTTCTGTTCTCTGCTCCTTTAGCTGAAGAGACGCAGCTGCTCTGCCTGCCCATTCACAAAAGCTACTGTATTTTGTGTATGAGTTCACAATATACAAAGGCTTCTGTGAATGGACAGCAGAGGGAAGGGGCAGGCAGAAATCTTGTGTGTGAGAATAGAGTGTCTCTCCTCTCATAGCCCCAGAATGTGGTGATACCTATTCTCCAGAGAGCCAGAAAACTGACAGATCTAAATTAACCACTTCAGCCCCGGACCATTTGGCATCCAAAGGACCAGAGGTCTTTTTTCAATTTCGCACTGCACTGCTTTAACTGGTAATTGCGCGTTCATGCAATTTTGTAACCAAACGAAATTTGCGTCCTTTTCTTCCCACAAATATAGCTTTCTTTTGATGGTAATTGATTGCCTCTGTGATTTTATTTTTTGCGCTATAACGGAAAAAGACCGCAAATTTTGAAAAAAAAAGATATTTTCAACTTTTT
>CM053027.1:11673015-11714152 GCA_028564925.1 Lithobates sylvaticus | reverse complement strand
CAATGACAACACAAGCATAAGAATTAAAAGTCATTCTACATTGTTTCAATCTGCGACACCGCCCCCCCCCCCCGCCCCAACATCCCTCCCGACATTTCCCCCCCCCGACATTTCCCCCCGACACCACCCCCCCCAACATCCCCCCCCGACATTTCCACCCGACATTTCCCCCGACACCACCCCTCAACATTTCTCCCCCCGACATTTCCCCCCGACAATGCTCCCCCGACATTCCCCCCCCCCGACAATGCTCCCCCGACATTCCCCCCGACAATGCTCCCCCGATATTTCCCCCTGACACGGCCCCCGACATTTCCCCCTGACACCACCCCGACATTTCCCCCTGACACCACCCCGACATTTCTCCCCCCCCCGACATTTCCCCCTGACACTGCCCCCCGACATTCCCCCCCCCCCCGACAATGCTCCCCCGATATTTCCCCCTGACACGGCCCCCGACATTTCCCCCTGACACCACCCCGACATTTCCCCCTGACACCACCCCGACATTTCTCCCCCCCCCCCCGACATTTCCCCCTGACACTGCCCCCCGACATTCCCCCCCCCCCCGACAATGCTCCCCCGACATTTCCCCCTGACACGGCCCCCGACATTCCCCCCCCCGACAATGCTCCCCCGACATTTCCCCCTGACACGGCCCCCGACATTCCCCCCCCCGACAATGCTCCCCCGACATTCCCCCCCCGACAATGCTCCCCCGACATTCCCCCCGACAATGCTCCCCCGATATTTCCCCCTGACACCCCCCCCCCGACATTTCCCCCTGACACCACCCCGACATTTCCCCCTGACACCACCCCGACATTTCTCCCCCCCCCGACATTTCCCCCTGACACTGCCCCCCGACATTCCCCCCCCCCCCCCCCCAATGCTCCCCCGACATTTCCCCCCACCCCCCCCCTTCCCCCCTGACACGGCCCCCGACATTCCCCCCCCCGACAATGCTCCCCCGACATTTCCCCCTGACACGGCCCCCCCCCCCTCATTCCCCCCCCCCGACAATGCTCCCCCGACATTTCCCCCTGACATGGCCCCCGACATTTCTCCCTGACACCACCCCGACATTTTTCCCCCCCCCGACATTTCCCCCTGACACTGCCCCCCGACATTCCCCCCCCCCCCCCCGATACTGCCCCCCTACATTTCCCCCCGACATTTCCCCCAACACCACCCCTGACATTTCCCCCCAAAACTGCCCCCTGACATTTCCCCCCGACACCACCCCTGACATTTTCCACCAACATTTCCCCCTGACACCGCCCAAGACATTTCCCCCTGACACCGCCCCCGACATTCCCCCCCCCCCCCGACATTTCCCCTCGACATTACCCCCCGACACCGCCCCTCCTGACATTTCCCCCTGACACCACCCCCAACATTTCTCCCCGACATTTGCCCCTGACACCACCCCCCCCCCACATTTCCCCCTGACATTTCCCCCAACATTTCCCCCTGACATTCCCCCCCCCCCAACATTTCCCCCTGACACCCCCCCCCCCCCCAACATTTCCCCCTGACATTTCCCCCAACATTTCCCCCTGACATTCCCCCCCCAACATTTCCCCCTGACACCCCCCCCCCCCAACATTTCCCCCTGACACTGCCCCCCAACATTTCCCCCTGACATCCCCCCCCAACATTTCCCCCTGACACCCCCCCCCAACATTTCCCCCTGACACTGCCCCCCAACATTTCCCCCCGAAATTCCCCCCCCCCCCAACATTTCCACCTCCTCTTATCTGGCTGCTCAGTGAGGAATTGAGCGGCAATAAAAGTCGCTGAAGTCACGTGATCATCAATGCAGTGTCGCTCCATGGAAATTTGATTGCAAGCTTCGGGGGCCAGTTTGCAGCAGTTTGTCTTTCACAAAGTAACACACAGGGGCCTATCAGGGGCAGGGGAGCGTGTGATCACATGACCAGTGTCCTGTACAGCCCACAAGCATTTTTATTTGTCTTCTTTTACATTTTTTACATCTTCATGGGCCCTAAATCCTCTCTGGGCCCCCGGACAAGGGCGGCGTCCCTGGGCATGAGTTCCATAGTCAGGAAGAAGGAAGATGTTAGTCCATCTAATTCAAACAAAAGGAAAACAAAAAAAAAGAGATGAGACTGTAGGCAGCTATGCAAACTGCAATGGCCACTGAAGTGATCTGCAGCGCCATCTACTGGTGACTCTGTGAAGTGACGCGTCAGCACCCCCTAGCGGTCTCTGCTGATATTGCTATTGACTGATGTACAGTATCTCACAAAAGTGAGTACACCCCTCACATTTTTGTAAATATTTTCTTCTATCTTTTCATGTGACAACACTGAAGAAATGACACTTGTCTACAATGTAAAGTAGTGAGTGAGTGTACAGCTTGTATAACAGTGTAAATTTGCCGTCCCCTCAAAATAACTCAACACACAGCCATTAATGGCTAAACCGCTGGCAACAAAAGTGAGTACACCCCTAAGTGAAAATGTCCAAATTGGGCCCAATTAGCCATTTTCCCTCCCCCGGTGTCATGTGACTCGTTAGTGATACAAGGTCTCCGGTGTGAATGGGGAGCAGGCGTGTTAAATTTGGTGTTATCGCTCTCACTCTCTCATACTGGTCACTGGAAGTTCAACATGGCACCTCATGGCAAAGAACTCTCTGAGGATCTGAAAAAAGAATTGTTGCTCTACATAAAGATGGCCGAGGCTATAAGAAGATTGCCAAGACCCTGAAACTGAGCTGCAGCACAGTGGCCAAGACCATACATCGGTATAACAGGACAGGTTCTCCTCAGAACAGGCCTCACCATGGTCCACCAAAGTAGTTGAGGTCACGGGCTCAGCGTCATATCCAGAGGTTGTCTTTGGGAAATAGACGTATGAGTGCTGCCAGCATTGCTTCAGAGGTTGTAGGGGTGGGGGGTCAGCCTGTCAGTGCTCAGACCATACGCCGCACACTGCATCAAATTGGTCTGCATGGCTGTCGTCCCAGAAGGAAGCCTCTTCTAAAGATGATGCACAAGAAAGACCGCAAACAGTTTGCTGAAGACAAGCAGACTAAGGACATGGATTACTGGAACCACGTCCTGTGGTCTGATGAGACCAAGATAAACGTATTTGGTGTCAGATGGTGTCAGGCGTGTGTGGGGGCAACCAGGTGAGGAGGACAAAGACAAGTGTGTCTTGTCTACAGTCAAGCATGGTGGTGGGAGTGGTGGTGGGAGTGTCATGGTGGTGGGAGTGTCATGGTGGTGGGAGTGTCATGGTGGGGGGAGTGTCATGGTCTGGGGCTGCATGAGTGCTGCCGGCACTGGGGGGCTACAGATCATTGAGGGAACCATGAATGCCAACATGTACTGTGACATACTGAAGCAGAGCATAATCCCCTCCCTTCGGAGACTGGGCCGCAGGGCAGTATTCCAACATGATAACCACCCCAAACACACCTCCAAGACCACCACTGCCCCGCTAAAGAAGCTGAGGGTAAAGGTGATGGACTGGCCAAGCATGTCTCCAGACCTAAACCCTATTGATCATCTGTGGGACATCCTCAAACGGAAGGTGGAGGAGCGCAAGGTCTCCAACATCCACCAGCTCTGTGATGTCATCATGGAGGAGGGGAAGAGGACTCCAGGGGCAACCTGTGAAGCTCTGGTGACCTCCATGCCGAAGTGGGTTAAGGCAGTGCTGGAAAATAATGGGGGCCACACAAAATATTGACACTTTGGGCCCAATTTGGACATTTTCACTTAGGGGTGTACTCACTTTTGTTGCCAGCGGTTTAGACATTAATGGCTGTGTGTTGAGATATTTTGAGGGGACGGCAAATTTACACTGTTATACAAGCTGTACACTCACTACTTTACATTGTAGACAAGTGTCATTTCTTCAGTGTTGTCACATGAAAAGATAGAAGAAAATATTTACAAAAATGTGAGGGGTGTACTTACTTTTTGCGATAGGAATGAGGGACGCCTATTAGCAAAAAAATGTAGGCATAGGACACACCCCCTGCCCCGCCCCCTTAAACAAGAATTATCCACTTGCCAAGCGCAATACGTAAATATACGCTGCGGCTGGCAAGGGGTTTACCAGGGTTATGGTTGAAGTTATCAGTCATCAGTTATCAGCCATAACCCCGTTTTTTTTTTTTTTTTCAGTGATTGGCTTTTTTAATGAAAGTGGTCCTAACAGCTCATTAGCCACTGGATTGCTTTCAGAAGCAGCAGGGGTGCCCCCCCCCCATCCCGCTTCCTGCCACTCACCTTTGTATCGCAGGCTTACGTTTTTTCGCACACAAAGTCGCATGGCTGGTCATAGAGGTTAGCAGAGACCAGATCATCTCTGATCACCTCTATGGTCTTCAGTGGCGGTGCGTCCATTAAGGGCACACGGGCCCCGCCCCCTCTCTCTCCTGCCACCCCCTCTATGTATAATGTATAGATTCATGCATGAATCTATCTATGGCCGCTGTAGCCCACCCCCTTTTCAAGCATCCAGCCCCTTTTTGGACGCTGGGTGCCTGAATTACAGCGGCGGGGGGGGGGGCGTTTTTGAAGCACCTGATTAGAGCCATAGGCGGACAGAGGAGCCGCTGTCTGACCCGCTGCAATGTCCCACTGCTCGCCACCATCACCCGCTGCCTGACCCGCCACCGAGATCGGGTAAGTGCCGGGCAGACGGCGAGCGGGTGGGGAGGTCACAGGGGCACTATTTGATGGGCACAGGGGCTGCGTTTGATGGACACATTGGCTGCGTTTGATGGGCACAGTGGCTGAGTTTGATGGCACAGTGGCTACATTTGATGGGCACAGTGGCTGCGTTTTGATGGCACAGTGGCTGCATTTGATGGGCACAGTGGCAGCGTTTGATGGCACAGTGGTTGCATTTGATAGGCACAGTGGCTGCGTTTGATAGCACAGTGGCAGCATTTGATGGGCACAGATGCTGCACCATCACCCGCACCATCACCCGCTGCCTGACCCGACACCGAGATCGGGTAAGTGTCGGGCAGATGGCGAGCGGGTGGGGAGGTCACAGGGGCACTATTTGATGGGTACAGTGGCTGCGTTTGATGGCACAGTGACTGCGTTTAATGGGCACATTGGCTGCGTTTTATGGGCACAGTGGCTGAGTTTGATGGGCACAGTGGCTGCGTTTTGATGGCACAGTGGCTGCATTTGATGGGCACAGTGGCAGTGTTTGATGGCACAGTGGCTGCGTTTGAAGGCACAGTGGTTGAATCTGATGGGCACAGTGGCAGCGTTTGATGGCACAGGGGCTGCGCTTGATGGCACAGTGGTTGAATTTGATGGGCACAGTGGCAGCTTTGATGGGCACAGTGGCTGCGTTTGATGGCACAGTGGTTGCACCCGATGGGCACAGTGGCAGCTTTGATGGGCACAGTGGCTGCGTTTGATAGCACAGTGGTTGAATTTGATGGGCACAGTGGCTGCATTTGATAGCACAGTGGCTGCGTTTGATAGCACAGTGGAAGCGTTTGATGGGCACAGTGGCTGCGTTTGATAGCACAGTGGTTGAATTTGATGGGCACAGTGGCTGCATTTGATAGCACAGTGGCTGCGTTTGATAGCACAGTGGCAGCGTTTGATGGGCACAGAGGCATCGTTTAATGGCTCAGTGGCTGCAATTGATGTTTTTTTTTCAGAATTTTTCAGTTTGCGCCACCCCAAAAATTTTGAGCACCAGCCGCCACTGATGGTCTTGGAGGACCGGAGCAAAGTCATGATGTCACTTCTAGGGCAGAAGTAACATTTTTTTTTCTTTTTAGCACACTGGACATTATAAAAAAGACAGTAACGTTTGCTGTACAAAGCTGTGAGTTTTTCAGAGATTTTTTAGCCTTTTTTGGCTTTTTTTAGCAAAACTATCCTCCCATAAAAGCTTATGGCTCAAAAACGCTGATAAATGCCCAAAAGATGTGGGTTTTTTTTCGTGTTTTGAAGCATTTTTCAGAGTTATGGAGTTTTTTAAGAGTCAAAGTTTGTCGCCAATTTAAAAGCGTGACACGTTAGGTATTTATTTACTCGGCATAGCATCATCTTTTATATTTTACAAAATAATTGGTGTAGATATCGTGTTATTTTTTTTTTTTTTATTAATTTCCAAAATACTGCGCACAGACTGTATGACATGAAAAAATTGCATCGATCGCCATTTTATTCCCTAGGGTCTTTGCTTAACCACTTCCCGCCCCGGCCTATAGCAGAATGACGGCTGGGCGGTGGTTTCGTTATCCTGACTGGGCGTCATATGACGTCCTTCAGGATAACATGCCGCCATGCGCCCGTGGGGGGCGCGCATCGCGGCAATTGGTGGAGCGGTGTGTCAGTACACTACACTGGAGGAGGCTCTTTACCACGTGATCAGCCGTGTCCAATCACGGCTGATCATGATGTCAACAGGAAAAGCCATTGATTGGCTTTTCCTCACTCACGTCTGACAGATGCGAGTAGAGGAGAGCCGATCGGTGGCTCTCCTGACAGGGGGGGGGGGTCTGCGCTGATTGTTTATCAGCGCAGCCCCCCCTCAGATGCCCACACTGTACCACCAGGGACTCCACTAGGACCACCAGGGAAGTGGGCAACATGAGGATGGCCAGGTATGTACCCCATGGCCATTCACACGTGCAAATGATGCCCAATCTGTGCCAGTCAGTGCCCACAAATGGGCACTGACTGGCACTATCATGTACCAATAAAAATGATGATGCCCAGCAATGCCATCCATCAGTGTCCAGCAGTGCCAACCATCAGTGTCCAGCAGTGCCACCTATCAGTGCCCATCAGTGCCCATCCATGCCACCTATCCGTGCCACCCATAAGTACCCATCAGTGCCACCCATAAGTACCCATCAGTGCCACCCATAAGTGCCCATCAGTGCCGCCTATGAGTGCCTATCAGTGCCGCCTATCAGTGCCCATCAGTGCCACCTATGAGTGCCCATCAGTGCTGCATACCAGTGCCACCTATCAGTGCCCATCAGTGCCACCTATCAGTGCCCATCATCAGTGGCCATCAGTGCCACCTCATCAGTACCACCTCATTGGTGCCACCTCATCGGTGCCCATCAGTGCCGCCTTATCAGTGATATGGGAAAGGGGGGAAAACAATGCGCTAACACAATATGTGAAAACAAAAAGGCACAGCTGCCAACACTCAAACAAACAAAGCTGAACAAAATGGGGATAATAAGGCCCCTTTCACACTGGGGCGGGGAGCCGCGGCAACAGTAAAGCAGCGCTATATTTAGCGCTGCTTCACCGTCGTTTAGGTATTCGGCCGCTCGCGGGGCGGTTTTACCCCCGCGAGCGGCTGAAAAAGGGTTAAAATCCCCCCGCAAAGCGGTATTGCCGCGGTATTACCACGGTGTCCCATTGAAATCAATGGGAAGGAGCGGTATAGGAGCAGTGAATACACCGCTCCTATACCGCTCCAAAGATGCTGCTAGCAGGACTTTTTTGACCGTCCTGCTAGCGCACCGCTCCAGTGTGAAAGCCGGCGGCTTTCACACAGGAGCGGTGCGCTAGCAGGATGGTCAAAAAAAGTCCTGCTAGCAGCCTCTTTGGAGCGGTATAGGAGCGGTGTGAAAGGGGCCGGATTTTTTCAGGCGGTGTACAGGTGCTATTTAACCCTAACCCTGAAAAACGCCCCAGTGTGAAAGGGGCCTTAGTGTAGCGCTAAATAATAGGCAAAGAAGTTGATGTAAAGGTGTGACTAAACATACAAGTTGCCAATCAGTTGCCGTCAGTGCAGCCATATCAGTGCCCGTCATTGAAGAAGAAAACTTACTTATTTACTAAAAATTTTAACAGAATCAAAAAAAAAAAAAATCGCAGAGGTGATCAAATATCAACAAAAATGAAGCTCTATTTGTGGGAACAAAATTATAAAAATTCTGTTTGTGTACAGTGTAGCACGACCGCGCAATTGTCATTCAAAGTGCGACAGCGCTAAAAAATTGGCCTGGGCAGGAAGGTGTATAAGTGCCTGGTATTGAAGTGGTTAAAAAAAAAAATATATATATATATATATAACTATATATAATAATTATATATAATAATATGAAAAATATATAACTTTAAAACTCCCAAACATGATATATATATATATATATAAATATATATATATATATAATGTTTGGGAGTTTCAAAGTAAAAGTATTGCATTGTATTGGGCTCCATCTAGCGGCTGCCAGTGGTTAATGTATGGTTCATCTTAAAGCCATAAATGGTATCGCGTTATGTTGATCGCCATCTAGCGACTAAACTTGGTATCGCTATGTATTGAGCTCCATCTAGCGTCCTTAGGTGGTATCGCGCTGTACTGAGCGCCATCTAGAGGCGGAGTCGCAGTGTGTCTGGCGCCATCTAGCGGCGGTCTCCGGTAGGGCGCTGTGAGTTTTTGTCCGCTGTGAATAAAGCTGTGTGAGGCCCGGTGGATGTCCGGGGTGTCCTTGTGTCATGGCGGAGTACAAGGAGAGCCGATTCGTGAGCCGCCCGGAGGCGCTGGACCCGGCCCAGTACTATGAACTGACCCCGGAGAAGAGGAGGCTACAGGAGGAGAGGACGGCCATCCGAGCCCGACTGAAGAGAGAATATCAACTACAACTCAATGACCCCCGGAGGAAGGGGCTGGTGGTGGGTGATGGGGGGCCTGGGGGGAGGTGGGCACAACACATGACACGGTGGGCACAGCACAACACAGCAAGGGACATGATGGGCATGGAACAACACATGACATGGTGGGCACAGCACTGCAGGTGACATGGTGGGCACAGCACTGCACGTGACATGGTGGGCACAGCACTGCACGTGACATGGTGGGCACTGCACGTGACATGGTGGGCACAGCACTGCACGTGACATGGTGGGCACAGCACTGCAGGTGACATGGTGGGCACAGCACTGCAGGTGACATGGTGGGCACAGCACTGCACATGACATGGTGGGCACAGCACTGCAGGTGACATGGTGGGCACAGCACAGCACTGCAGGTGACATGGTGGGCACAGCACAGCACTGCACGTGACATGGTGGGCACAACACTGCAGGTGACATGGTGGGCACAGCACAACACTGCAGGTGACATGGTGGGCACAGTACATGACATGGTGGGCACTGCAGGTGACATGGTGGGCACAGCACAACACTGCAGGTGACATGGTGGGCACAGCACAACACTGCAGGTGACATGGTGGGCACAGCACAACACTGCATGTGACATGGTGGGCACTGCAGGTGACATGGTGGGCACAGCACAACACTGCAGGTGACATGGTGGGCACAGTACATGACATGGTGGGCAGAGCACAACTCAGCAAGTGACACGGACACAGCAAGTTAACGCGGTAGGCACAGCACTTGATGACATGGTGGGCACAACACAGCACGTGACATGGAGGGTACAACCAGGGCCGCGGATCAGGCAGTACAGCCAGCCCTCCTGTACTGGGCTTGGACAGGGTGATGGGTATAATGGAGGGTAGAGGTCCTCAGGTGGAGGGTGATGGGTATAATGGAGGGTAGAGGTCCTTAGGTGGAGGGTGATTGGTATAATGGGGGGTAGAGGTCCTTAGGTGGAGGGTGATGGGTATAATGGGCGGTAGAGGTCCTCAGGTGGCGGGTATAATGGGGGGTAGAGGTCCTTAGGTGGAGGGTGATGGGTATAATGGGGGGTAGAGGTCCTTAGGTGGAGGGTGATGGGTATAATGGGCAGTAGAGGTCCTCAGGTGGAGGGTGATGGGTATAATGGGGGGTAGAGGTCCTTAGGTGGAGGGTGATGGGTATAATGTGCAGTAGAGGTCCTCAGGTGGAGGGTGATGGGTATAATGGGCGGTAGAGGTCCTCAGGTGGCAGGTAATGGGTATAATGGCGGTAGAGGTCCTCAGGTGGAGGGTGATGGGTATAATGGGGGGGGTAGAGGTCCTCAGGTGGCAGGTGATGGGTATAATGGGCGGTAGAGGTCCTCAGGTGGCAGGTGATGGGTATAATGGGGGGTAGAGGTCCTTAGGTGGAGGGTGATGGGTATAATGGGGGGGGGGGGGGGTAGAGGTCCTCGGGTGGAGGGTTATTGGTATAATGGGAGGTAGAGGTCCTTAGGTGGAGGGTGATGGGTATAATGGGCAGTAGAGGTCCTCAGGTGGCAGGTGATGGGTATAATGTGCAGTAGAGGTCCTCAGGTGGAGGGTGATGGGTATAATGGGCGGTAGAGGTCCTCAGGTGGAGGGTGATGGGTATAATGGGGGGGGGTAGAGGTCCTCAGGTGGCAGGTGATGGGTATAATGGGGGGGTAGAGGTCCTTAGGTGGAGGGTGATGGGTATAATGGGGGGTAGAGGTCCTCAGGTGGAGGGTGATGGGTATAATGGGGGGGGTAGAGGTCCTCGGGTGGAGGGTGATTGGTATAATGGGAGGTAGAGGTCCTTAGGTGGAGGGTGATGAGTATAATGGGGGGTAGAGGTCCTTAGGTGGTGGGTGATTTGGTATAATGGGGGGTAGAGGTCCTTAGGTGGAGGGTGAGGGGTATAATGGGCAGTAGAGGTCCTCAGGAGGCGGGTGAGGGGTATAATGGGCAGTAGAGGTCCTCGGGTGGAGGGTGATGGGTATAATGGGCGGTAGAGGTCCTCAGGTGGCAGGTGATGGGTATAATGGGGGGTAGAGGTCCTTAGGTGGAGGGTGATGGGTATAATGGGGGGGGGGGGGTAGAGGTCCTCGGGTGGAGGGTTATTGGTATAATGGGGGGTAGAGGTCCTCAGGTGGCAGGTGATGGGTATAATGGGCGGTAGAGGTCCTCAGGAGGCGGGTGATGGGTATAATGGGCGGTAGAGGTCCTCAGGTGGCAGGTGATGGGTATAATGGGCGGTAGAGGTCCTCAGGAGGCGGGTGAGGGGTATAATGGGCAGTAGAGGTCCTCGGGTGGAGGGTGATGGGTATAATGGGCAGTAGAGGTCCTCAGGAGGTGGGTGAGGGGTATAATGGGCAGTAGAGGTCCTCAGGTGGAGGGTGATGGGTATAATGGGCAGTAGAGGTCCTCAGGTGGAGGGTGATGGGTATAATGGGCAGTAGAGGTCCTCAGGTGGAGGGTGATGGGTATAATGGGCAGTAGAGGTCCTCAGGTGGAGGGTGATGGGTATAATGGGCAGTAGAGGTCTTCAGGTGGAGGGTGATGGGTATAATGGGCAGTAGAGGTCCTCAGGTGGAGGGTGATGGGTATAATGGGCAGTAGAGGTCCTCAGGTGGCGGGTGATGGGTATAATGGGCAGTGGAGGTCCTCAGGTAGTCACATGTCTCTCTGTCCCCTTTAGCAAGACCCAGCGGTGGACCGATGGATGTTCTCACGCAATTACAACATTTTGCCCAACGCCAGACTGACCCCCAGCGTGTATCTGCGTGGCCTCGTGTTCATGGGTGGTCCTCTGCTCCTCATGTACGTTCTCATAAGCCGCGATCGGGTAAGTGACTCCTTTATGTGATATGAGTGAAAGGATGACCGCGGTCAAAGCTGTTCTATTTCTGGCGGGGTGTCATTTAATGAATTGACGTCTTTCTCTGTTTTTACCCCTCTACAGGAGCGGAAGATGAGGGAGATCAGGGAAGGGAAGAACGACAATCCGTTCTCTTATACTCTCTGAGCCCCGCCCATGCAGAGCCGCGGTCCAGCGTGCTCCATAATAAACCTGTTTTGTCATATAATGCATCTGTCGATGATTCATTTTGGTTGGAATTTTAAGGAACCTGTAATATATGTGGGAACAGAATTGTAAAATAAAGATGTAAATGTGTGAGATGTGGTGTGATGTGTAGAACTTTGCCGACATCCATTATTGAGCGACCCTCAGGGTGCCTACAGGATGGTGATGGGGGGGATGGGTTTCTTCATGCATCAGTCTGACCACCTTCCCGACCACAAGTTGTAGAGCAATGGACTCGTCACAACTTCTAATACTGATAGGATGTTCACTTACATTCTGTACTAGAAGCGTGCACCTCTGTGCGCTCCTAGTTCTTTCCTTTTGTTTCCTATTTATGAGGGTTTTATTCAGTACAAAGGGTCTAGTACAGCAATAGTTTGAGCAATCCCTACAGCTGAGAAACTATGGCCCAATGGTTTCCCAAGACCCGGCCCCGCAGAGAGCATGGGAAGAGGGTGTCGGGGACTGGAACACAGAACAGGGCATTTGTTATTTACGCCCACTGACCACCGACGTAGGGGCACCTTCTCTCTCGCTGACCATAGTGGGCATTTGTAACCCCACTGACCACCGACATAGGGGCACTTGTTCTCTTGATGGCCACCACAGTAGAGGCACCTTTTCTCTCGCTGACCATAGACGTAAGGGCATTTGTAACCGCACTGACCATAGATGTAGGGGCACTTGTACCCTCACTGACCACCGACATAGGGGCATGTGTACTCTCGATGGCCACCAAGGTAGGGGCACGTGTACTCTTGATGGCCACCACAGTAGGGGCACCGTTTTTCTCTCGCTGACCATAGACGTAAGGGCATTTGTGACCCCACTGACCATAGATGTAGGGGCACTTGTAACCCCACTGACCACCGACATAGGGGCACTTGTTCTCTCGATGGCCACCACAGTAGGGGTAGGTGTACTCTCGATGGCCACCACAGTAGGGGCACGTCTACTCTTGATGGCCACCACAGTAGGGGCACGTCTACTCTTGATGGCCACCACAGTAGGGGCACGTCTACTCTTGATGGCCACCACAGTAGGAGCACGTCTACTCTCAAAGGCCACCAAGGTAGGGGCACGTCTACTCTTGATGGCCACCACAGTAGGGGTACGTGTACTCTCGATGGCCACCACGGTAGGGGCACGTCTACTCTCAGGGACATAGGGGTGTTTTTTTCTTTTTTTTTACTCTCACCAACATAGGGGCACCTGTATTCATGCTGTAGCACACTAGAAGTGAGGGAGTGGGCTGTCATGTATTACTGTGTATAGGCCCCACATGTGTGGCTCTATAGTCACATTCTCGCTTTCACGCTTCTCCGATGTGATGGGGAGGAAATGCTCAGCATAGAAACTTACTGATAACTGAGCATGTGCAGAGCTGCCAACACTGCTCTGCAAAATCCATAACTGAATTGGGGACAGAAGGGGGAGATAGAGAGCAGCTGGATCAACCAGTTTTTTTTTTCTTTGCAGAATACAGAAAACGGATCTCATAGGTATATAGTGAGCTTGAACACCATTAACCACTTGCCGACCGCCGCATGTAGATTTATGTCGACAGAATGGCGCGGCTGCGCAAATGGGCGTACCTGTACGTCCCTTTGAATTTGCCGCCGTGCCATTGCGTGCGCGCCGCCGCAAGCTCCGTGAGTAGGATCGCGGGTCCCACGGACTCGATGTCTGCGGGGATAACCGCGATCGTCTCACGGAGAGGAAGAACGGGGAAATGCTATTGTAAACAATCATCTCCCCATTCTGCTTAGTGACACCGATCACAGCTCCCTGTAATCGGGAGCGGAGATCAGTGTCGTGTCACACGTAGCCCCTCCCCCCACAGTTAGAATTACTCCCTAGGATACACTTAACCCCTACAGCGCCACCTAGTGTTAACCACTTCACTGCCAGTCACATTTACACAGTAATCAATGCATTTTTAATCGCACTGATCGCTGTATAAATGTGAATGGTCCCAAAAATGTGTAAAAAGTGTCCGATGTGTCCGCCGCAATATCGCAGTCACGATAAAAATCTCTGAGCGCCAGCATAACTAGTAAAAAAAAAAAAAAAAATTAATAAAAATGCCATAAAACTATCCCATATTTTGTAAACGCTATAACTTTTGCGCAAACCAATGAATAAATGCTTATTGCGATTTTTTACCAAAAATATGTAGAAGAATACGTATCGGCCTAAACTGAGGGAAAAAAAAATGTTTTTATATATTTTTTGGGGATATTTATTATAGCAAAAAGTAAAAAATAATGCATTTTTTTTTTTTTTTTTTCCAAAATTGTCGCTCTTTTTTTTGTTTATAGCGCAAAAAATAAAAACCGCAGGGGCGATCAAATACCACCAAAAGAAAGCTCTATTTGTGGGGAGAAAAAAGGACGTCAGTTTTGTTTGGGAGCCACGCTGCACGACCGCGCAATTGTCAGTTAAAGCGACGCAGTGCCGAATCGCAAAAAAGTGCTCCGGTCTTTGGCCAGCCAAATGGTCCGGGGCTGAAGTGGTTAATTGATCAATTTTTTTTTTTTTTTTTTTAAATGTGGGTTTAGTGACACTTTAAGGGGGGCAAACATACAAAACAGAATCTTAGAAGGATAAGGGGGGGGGGGGGTCACAACTGGGTTGACGTGGGAAGAAGCAAGCAGGCTTGGTGGGGTCAAGGAAAATAGGGGTGGGGGGGGGGGGCTGGTCGTGTCTCCGCCCCCCTCCTGTTGTTTTCTGCAGGCGGACTGTAGTGGGTGGAGCCCGTTGGGCCCCTCCCACAGCTTTGCTTTCTGCACAGGCTCTGTATAGCACGGTGATGGTGTCACCATTACTTTCATAAGGTAACACACCAGACATTTTTTGCACACAAAGTAGAGTTATATCTTTAGGGCTGTTGAGGAATATAGAGTTCAGTTTTAAACATTTTTATGCATTTGTCAGCTTTTAAAGAACAGTTCAGTTATGAAAGAATAGACTGTGGATGGAATTTAAAAAGTTGACACAGAAGGATATGACCTGCACATCTCAGCTTTGGTGGCCTCTAGTGGTGAAGAGGTTAAGACAAACGTTCCCCAGCTGAATAAGGCTGAAAACCTACCTGGGTGCCCACTATGAGGGGTTCCCACCATCCCTGTGCTGAGTTCCCGGGTCTGTACACCTGCTGTGCCCATTATGAGGGGTTCTTACCATCCCTGTGCTGAGTTCCCGGGTCTGTACACCCGCTGTGCCCATTATGAGGGGTTCTTACCATCCCTATGCCGAGTTCCCGGGTCTGTACACCCGCTGTGCCCATTATGAGGGGTTCTTACCATCCCTATGCCGAGTTCCCGGGTCTGTACACCCGCTGTCCCCATTGAGAGGGGTTCTCACCGTCCCTGTGCTGAGTTCCCGGGTCTGTACACCCGCTGTGCCCATTATGAGGGGTTCCCACCATCCCTGTACTGAGTTCCCAGGTCTGTACACCCGCTGTGCCCATTATGAGGGGTTCCCCCCATCCCTGTGCTGAGTTCCTGGGTCTGTACACCTGCTGTGTCCATTATAAGCGGTTCCCACCATCCCTGTGCTGAGTTCCCGGGTCTGTACACCCCGCTGTGCCCATTATGAGGGGTTCCCACCATCCCTGTGCTGAGTTCCCGGGTCTGTACACCCGCTGTGCCCATTATGAGGGGTTCCCCCCATCCCTGTGCTGAGTTCCCGGGTCTGTACACCTGCTGTGCCCATTAAGAGGGGTTCCCCCCATCCCTGTGCTGAGTTCCCGGGTCTGTACACCTGCTGTGCCCATTATGAGGGGTTCCCACCATCCCTGTGCTGAGTTCCCGGTCTGTACACCCGCTGTGCCCATTATGAGGGGTTCCCACCATCCCTGTGCTGAGTTCCCGGGTCTGTACACCCGCTGTGCCCATTATGAGGGGTTCCCACCATCCCTGGGCTGATTTCCCAGGTCTGTACACCCGCTGTGCCCATTATGAGGGGTCCCACCATCCCTGTGCTGAGTTCCCGGGTCTGTACACCTGCTGTGCCCAATATGAGGGGTTCCCACCATCCCTGTGCTCAGTTCCCGGGTCTGTACACCGCTGTGCCCATTATGAGGAGCTCTCACCATCCCTCTGCTGAGTTCCCGGGTCTGTACACCCGCTGTGCCCATTATGAGGGGTTCCCACCATCCCTGTGCTGAGTTCCCGGGTCTGTACACCCGCTGTGCCCATTATGAGGGGTTCCACCATCCCTGTGCTGAGTTCCCGGGTCTGTACACCCGCTGTGCCCATTATGAGGGGTTCCCACCATTACCGCACACCTGCAGATTCAGTCCAGTCACACTGACTCTGGAAGTTCAGATTAATGTTTATTAAAATTTTATAAGAAGTCGGCATTATACGAGGAACAAACATTAGGAATTCTGTGCTGTAACATCCCATATTACATCAGCTGAACTCCGGCGCTGAATACACAGGAGAAGACTTTTATTTGCTACAGTGTTTCTAATTCTGTTCAGCCGGTCATGTGACTGACTCACCTCTACCGCACTGTATAGCCAGGGATGGTGACACCACTGGACAGAGCCTGCAGCTTTCTATGACACCTTTATTTCTGTGACACCTTTATTTCAGGCCTTGTTCATACTGGCTTTTTACGGATCATTCACATTGGCGCATTTGGGCATATTGGGCATATTTTTTCCTGCATATTTCCATGCCCGGGAGTCACCGTTGTTGGGATACAAACCAATGTCAGGCGTTGTGGCTGTACGCCTATAAACGGCACATCCCATTGGTTACAGGGGCGGATGAGCGCCCCCCCCTGGACGCGATCGTTTTAATGCGTCCAGGGCGGCTCATGTGACCGATTGAATGTAAAAGATAAATTGGGGTAATTAAATTCATAGTTTGAAATTACATTGTATTGTTTTTAGAGAATATAACACTCTATATGACTTCAAGTGACATAGATGGGGCGGGGGCAGGGACGGCGGTCACTCCTGGCTCCCTGGTGTGGGGGGTAAAGTGGCTGCGGAGGGGCTCCCAGCAGCGGTAATATTCTTTATCTAGGCGGTTGCAGGTCTCCAGCCCCCAGCGGGTGACGGCCATGCTCAGCGAAGACTCAAACATGAATGCCTGTGGAGGGGAGAGAAGCGATAATATTATACACTGATCTCTATTCAGCTGATCAGTATAATAAAGCTGAATTCAGGGATAATCAAACATTGTCTGCCTGTGTATTCTTACTTTAATCTTGGGGGGGTCTGTGTATAAAAAAAAATTGCCGTGCAGCTGTCTTAAGCATTCGCACAGGCGGTATATATATATATATATATATCACAAAAGTAAGTACACCCCCCACATTTTTGTAAATATTTTCTTCTATCTTTTCATGTGACAACACTGAAGAAATGACACTTGTCTACAATGTAAAGTAGTGAGTGTACAGCTTGTATAACAGTGTAAATTTGCCGTCCCCTCAAAATAACTCAACACACAGCCATTAATGTCTAAACCGCTGGCAACAAAAGTCAGTACACCCCTAAGTGAAAATGTCCAAATTGGGCCCAATTAGCCATTTTCCCTCCCCGGTGTCATGTGACTCGTTAGTGTTACAAGGTCTCAGGTGTGAATGGGGAGCAGGTGTGTTAAATTTGGTGTTATCGCTCTCACTCTCTCCTACTGGTCACTGGAAGTTCAACATGGCGCCTCATGGCAAAGAACTCTCTGAGGATCTGAAAAAAAAATTGTTTGCTCTACATAAAGATGGCCTAGGCTATAAGAAGATTGCCAAGACCCTGAAACTGAGCTGCAGCACGGTGGCCAAGACCATACAGCGGTATAACAGGACAGGTTCCACTCAGAACAGGCCTCGCCACGGTCCACCAAAGAAGTTGAGTGCACGTGCTCAGCGTCATATCCAGAGGTTGTCTTTGGGAAATAGACGTATGAGTGCTGCCAGCATTGGTGCAGAGGTTGTAGGGGTGGGGGGTCAGCCTGTCAGTGCTCAGACCATACGCCGCACACTGCATCAAATTGGTCTGCATGGCTGTCATCCCAGAAGGAAGCCTCTTCTAAAGATGATGCACAAGAAAGTCTGCAAACAGTTTGCTGAAGACAAGCAGACTAAGGACATGGATTACTGGAACCATGTCCTGTGGTCTGATGAGACCAAGATAAACGTATTTGGTGTCAGATGGTGACAAGCGTGTGTGGGGGCAACCAGGTGAGGAGGACAAAGACAAGTGTGTCTTGTCTACAGTCAAGCATGGTGGGGGGAGTGTCATGGTGGGGGGGGGGGTGTCATGGTGGTGGGAGTGTCATGGTCTGGGGCTGCATGAGTGCTGCCGGCACTGGGGGGCTACAGATCATTGAGGGAACCATGAATGCCAACATGTACTGTGACATACTGAAGCAGAGCATGATCCCCTCCCTTCAGAGACTGGGCCGCAGGGCAGTATTCCTACATGATAACCACCCCAAACACACCTCCAAGATGACCACTGCCTTACTAAAGAAGCTGAGGGTAAAGGTGATGGACTGGCCAAGCATGTCTCCAGACCTAAACCCTATTGATCATCTGTGGGACATCCTCAAACGGAAGGTGGAGGAGCGCAAGGTCTCCAACATCCACCAGCTCCGTGATGTCGTCATGGAGGAGGGGAAGAGGACTCCAGTGACAACCTGTGAAGCTCTGGTGACCTCCATGCCCAAGAGGGTGAAGGCAGTGCTGGAAAATAATGGCGGCCACACAAAATATTGACACTTTGGGCCCAATTTGGACATTTTCACTTAGGGGTGTACTCACTTTTGTTGCCAGCGGTTTAGACATTAATGGCTGTGTGTTGAGTTATTTTGAGGGGACGGCAAATTTACACTGTTATACAAGCTGTACACTCACTACTTTACATTGTAGACAAGTGTCATTTCTTCAGTGTTGTCACATGAAAAGATAGAAGAAAAGAATTACAAAAATGTGAGGGGTGTACTTACTTTTGTGAGATACTGTATAACATATGACAGGTCCTCTTTGCCTGCCGTACCTGGCCCCTGGATGACTGGACAGAACCTAGGCCGAATGTTCTACCAACAAAACATTTATTTCTTATTTCTTTTAGGGGGGGAGAGGTTACATTTACCCAGGTGTGTCCCCACTGGAGACATTTGAAATCACTTCCTATCCCAGTGACACCAGGGCAAAGTTCTGATATTAACACACTTCCTGTCTTAGGGTGACAACGTTCATTCACTGTATTGTATCTATGGAGGAGCAGCCTTGCCATCCTAGGCTTTTCTCCTGATATGGACACCCCCACCTTCTCTTCATATGCATAACACATAGGGAGGTGTTCTGTAGTCCACAGTTAACTCTACAGGGTCCACAGCAGTAGCCCCTAATCTACACGCAGGGTGCCAGACGCATGGATTCCAATGGGGATTTTTTTCCCCTGAAGCATGTGATTAGAGCCTGAATCTCTAATTGGCTTAAAAAATAGGGGGGGGGGGGGGGTTGGAGGCGCAGAGCACTGCTAGTACTCCTAGCACACGGATCGCCGTCTTCCTGTCCTTCTCCCATGGGGGTGGTGGTGCGGGGATCACCGCCTTCCTGTCTATCTTCAGTGGGGGGGGGGGCTCTATTGGTCTAAGGACTCCCCCCAAAAAAAATATTGAGCATCAGCCACCACTGGTCCACAGGGTATTCCTACAAATAGTTAGAGCTGCCCTTCTCAACCATTTTAACACAGAGGCCCTCTTGAAATAACTTTAATCTCTGCCAACCCCTGGCGATAATTACTATATCTATTGCTTATGGTACATTACTGCCTGCTAACTATGATGGTCAATGTAAAGATGCCCCCTACATTGGTGGTCAGTGCAATGCTTACATTGGTGGTTATTGGAGAAGAGTCCTCTTGACTTGTGATTGGTGGAAAAACTACCCATTGGTGGTCTTTGGGACAGTCAGTGATTACATTGGTGATCAGTGAGAAGAATGTTCCTTACATTGGTGATCAGTGAGAAGAATGTTCCTTACATTGGTGATCAGTGAGAAGAATGTTCCTTACATTGGTGATCAGTGAGAAGAATGTTCCTTACATTGGTGATCAGTGAGAAGAATGTTCCTTACATTGGTGATCAGTGAGAAGAATGTTCCTTACATTGGTGATCAGTGGGAAGAATGTTCCTTACATTGGTGATCAGTGAGAAGAATGTTCCTTACATTGGTGATCAGTGAGAAGAATGTTCCTTACATTGGTGATCAGTGGGAAGAATGTCCCTTACATTGGTGATCAGTGAGAAGAATGTTCCTTACATTGGTGATCAGTGGGAAGAATGTTCCTTACATTGGTGATCAGTGAAAAGAATGTTCCTTACATTGGTGATCAGTGGGAAGAATGTTCCTTACATTGGTGATCAGTGAGAAGAATGTTCCTTACATTGGTGATCAGTGAGAAGAATGCTCCTTACATTGGTGATCAGTGGGAAGAATGTTCCTTACATTGGTGATCAGTGGGAAGAATGTCCCTTACATTAGTGATCAGTGGGAAGAATGTCCCTTACATTGGTGATCAGTGGGAAGAATGTTCCTTACATTGGTGATCAGTGAGAAGAATGTTCCTTACATTAGTGATCAGTGAGAAGAATGTTCCTTACATTGGTGATCAGTGAGAAAGAATGTTCCTTACATTGGAATGGTGATCAGTGGGAAGAATGTTCCTTACATTGGTGATCAGTGAGAAGAATGTTCCTTACATTGGTGATCAGTGAGAAGAATGTCCCTTACATTGGTGATCAGTGGGAAGAATGTTCCTTACATTGGTGATCAGTGAGAAGAATGTTCCTTACATTGGTGATCAGTGGGAAGAATGTCCCTTACATTGGTGATCAGTGGGAAGAATGTTCCTTACATTGGTGATCAGTGAGAAGAATGTTCCTTACATTGGTGATCAGTGAGAAGAATGTTCCTTACATTGGTGATCAATGAGAAGAATGTTCCTTACATTTGGTGATCAGTGAGAAGAATGTTCCTTACATTGGTGATCAGTGAGAAGAATGTTCCTTACATTGGTGATCAGTGAGAAGAATGTTCCTTACATTGGTGATCAGTGAGAAGAATGTTCCTTACATTGGTGATCAGTGAGAAGAATGTTCCTTACATTGGTGATCAGTGAGAAGAATGTTCCTTACATTGGTGATCAGTGGTGGTCAGTGAGAAGAATGTTCCTTACATTGGGGGTCAGTGGGAAGAATGTTCCTTACATTGGTGATCAGTGGGGAGAATGTTCCTTACATTGGTGATCAGTGGGAAGAATGTTCCTTACATTGGTGATCAGTGAGAAGAATGTTCCTTACATTGGTGATCAGTGAGAAGAATGTTCCTTACATTGGTGATCAGTGAGAAGAATGTTCCTTACATTGGTGATCAGAGGGAAGAATGTTCCTTACATTGGTGATCAGTGGGAAGAATGTTCCTTACATTGGTGATCAGTGGGAAGAATGTTCCTTACATTGGTGATCAGAGGGAAGAATGTTCCTTACATTGGTGATCAGTGGGAAGAATGTTCCTTACATTGGTGATCAGTGGGAAGAATGTTCCTTACATTGGTGATCAGTGGGAAGAATGTTCCTTACATTGGTGATCAGTGGGAAGAATGTTCCTTACATTGGTGATCAGTGGAAGAATGTTCCTTACATTGGTGATCAGTGAGAAGAATGTTCCTTACATTGGTGATCAGTGGAAGAATGTTCCTTACATTGGTGATCAGTGAGAAGAATGTTCCTTACATTGGTGATCAGTGAGAAGAATGTTCCTTACATTGGTGATCAGTGGGAAGAATGTTCCTTACATTGGTGATCAGTGAGAAGAATGTTCCTTACATTGGTGATCAGTGAGAAGAATGTTCCTTACATTGGTGATCAGTGAGAAGAATGTTCCTTACATTGGTGATCAGTGGGAAGAATGATCCCCTTACATTGGTGATCAGTGGGAAGAATGTTCCTTACATTGGTGATCAGTGAGAAGAATGTTCCTTACATTGGTGATCAGTGAGAAGAATGTTCCTTACATTGGTGATCAGTGGGAAGAATGTTCCTTACATTGGTGATCAGTGAGGAAGAATGTTCCTTACATTGGTGATCAGTGGGAAGAAGAATGTTCCTTACATTGGTGATCAGTGGGAAGAATGTCCCTTACATTGGTGATCAGTGGGAAGAATGTTCCTTACATTGGTGATCAGTGGGAAGAATGTTCCTTACATTGGTGATCAGTGGGAAGAATGTTCCTTACATTGGTGATCAGTGGGAAGAATGTTCCTTACATTGGTGATCAGTGAGAAGAATGTTCCTTATATTGGTGATCAGTGGGAAGAATGTTCCTTACATTGGTGATCAGTGGGAAGAATGTTCCTTACATTGGTGATCAGTGGGAAGAATGTTCCTTACATTGGTGATCAGTGGGAGGAATGTTCACAAATGCCTCCCTTTCACACCCTGACACCCCCAGCCCTACAGCCAGCACCCCATTCTACTCACTGTGATAGTACGGCGGGCGGAATGTGTGGTTTGCCACACCCCAGCGTGGAGGAAAGATGACGAAATCGGCGATCGCCACACCGGGCCTCAGAGACTTCGCTGTCAGCACGGTGAAGATAGACGGGTCCTGCAAGCAGGATGTACATAACTATGTTACTGCACCGTCAAAATATTCCAGGAACATCGTCTAAAAAAAAAATGAAATGAAACTCAGACTTACCGCATGATCGAACGCCACGCAGTTTATCACCATGAAGTCTTCCAGGTTGTACTTGTAGGGTGCGTAGTTCCCATGCCAAGCGACAACATTAAACGGTGAAAAGTCCTTCAGGGGATAAAAAAAAAAAAAGCAACTTTAAGCTGGGCACACATGCAGTTGCGGCTGGGGTGAACACATTTCCAAACTGCCATTATCTCTAAAAGCTGATTTCAAAACCCTCGCCGACGATGGAATGGGTCACTCCTTTTCTGGGGCTAATGCAGTCTCGGGGTTGACAGGGAATTCAGGTGTGGGTGATTTGTTGTGCGAATGGCTGGTGTTAGCAATTAAATCATCCTGACACCATGCTTGATATGGTGTCAGGATGATGAAATCACATTATTTCTATGACTACATTGTAATATATAATGAAATTGTTCAACTCACCATTATGCAGAATCAGTGGGAACCCTGAGCTTGCCACTTGCCACCAGACACAGCTTGCCACCGTCGCCTGCCCCCAGATGCAGCGTGTCACTTGCCGCCGTCCGTGGTGGAGGTGGACGGCCCATTAAGCACGGTGAGGAGGAAGTTAACTGACTCACTGGTTAATAGACGCCAGTCGGCTCTAGCAACCAGTGGCCTAGCCAAGAAAGAGAAAGCTCTCAGGTGGAGGTGGGGAGGCAGAGCCAGCGCCATGGCGTTAGTGGGATTTTGCTCCCCTGTCAGTTTCATTCCGGGACCTTGTATTGTCCCGGAATGAAGGTGCCCGGGACCCGGGACAGACCTGCTAATTGCGGGACTGTCATGGGCAATTCGGGACACTGGGCACACATGCAGTTGCGGCTGGTGGGGTTTTTATTTTTTAGGGGGAGAAGCAAACTTGCTGTTAAATTCTGGCCTCCTTTAGGGCTGACTACTGTTAAAAAAAGGGCATGGGAGGCTTGGGCACTTTCATAGGGTACATGTACCAATGCATTAGCAATAAAAAGTAAAAAAAGTGAAGGGAAGGTCTTTTCATGCTCAGTGTAAAATTAGCCAACAGAAAGATAATTGTGAACGGCAAGGCTAGGCCCAAATTTACAAGCGACAACGACGTCAGGCTCCGGCTGGCAAGATCTGGTCAGAGGGAGGATGACATCACTCTAACCTATCGCCTAGGCACCGCAGGAGGAAGCCAGGGAGAGGGAAGTATTATCTAGCTTTTTTCCCCCATGGGTTTTTTATTTTTATTTCACTGAGATGCAAGGTCCAATTCAGACACGTGCATCTCATTTCTTTGTGAACTGAAATTTGTATGAAATTTATTGATATTTTTTGAAATTTGGATGAAAGATTATGGTTGTTTCGGAGATTGGGATATATCTGAATTTCCAATTCACAATAGTAACAAATCTCAACGAATCAGAACTACTCTAAATGGTAACAAAACAAAATACCGTAACAAGAATTATCCAAATTCGACCATTAAACATACTGCAATAAATACAGTAAATTATAAAAGTGAAATAAGATGATGATTCCCTACTTAGGCTGCTTTAGAATAAAATAGAGAAAAATAGAATGCAATAGAATGGAAAAAAAATTGAAAGAAATAGAATAGAAAAGGGAATAGAAAAGAAAAGAATAGAAATACATAGAAAAAAAAAAATAAAAAACAAAAAAAAAAAAATAAAGAAATAAAATGATAGAATAAAATATAAAAGAATAGAATAAATAAAGAAAAATAGAAAAGAAAAAAATAAAAATACAAAAGAGTAAAAAATAAAAAAATAGAAAAAATAGAAACAAAATGGAAAAAATAAAAAATAAAATGATAGAATAAAATATAAAAGAATAGAATAAATGGAATAGAATAGGAATAGAAAAGAAAAGAATAGAAATACATAGGATAGAGTAAAATATAAAAGAATAGAATAAAATAGAACAAAATGGAAAAACATAAAGAAATAAAATAATAGAATAAAATATAAAATAATAGAATAAATGGAATAGAATAGGAATAGAAAAGAAAAGAATAGAGATACATAGAATAGAGTAAAATATAAAAGAATAGAATAAAATAGAACAAAATGGAAAAACATAGTAAATAAAAGAATAGAATAAAATATAAAAGAATAAAATAAAACAGAAAGCATAGAATAAAATCTAAAAGAATAGAAAAGAAAATGAAATAATTGAATATAAAACAGAATAGAATAGAAAAGAATATAAAAAAATCAAATAGAATAGAAAGAAATAAAACAAAATAGAAAAAATACATACAATAGAACAGAATAGAATCACAAAACATTAATAGAATGGAACAGAATAGATACATTATAAAAGTATAGAATAGAATAAAACAGAAAAGAATATAAAATAAATCAGAATTGAATATAAAAGAATAGAAATAGAAATATAAAATAATAGAATAGAAAGAAATAGATATAAATAGAACAGAATAAAACAGAACAGGCTAGAAAAACATAGAATAGAATAGAAAACAGAGTAAAATAAAATATAAAAAAATAGAATAAAGCAGAATATAAAATATTATAATAGAATAAAACAGAATAGAAAGGAAAAGAATATAAAACAGGATAGAATATAAAAGAATAGAATAAAATCAAATGGAATAGAAAGACATAAAACAGAAAAAAAAACAGAAAACCAGCTGTTTGGAGAAAAGCCAATGTAGCACCAATATTTAAAAAAGTGCCAAAATACATCCCTGGGAATTAGAGACCAGTTAGCCTAACATCAATAGTATGTAAGCTCTTGGAGAGGATGATAAGGGACTATATACAAGATTTTAGTAATGAGAACGGTATCATTAGTAGGGATGGGCCCGGTGGTCGATGCGAACCCACGTTCGCATCGAGCACCGGGCGTTTGCTCGCTCGGCGAGCCCAGAACTATTTTGGCCGCTCGCATCACATTCGTGTGATGCGCGCGGCCCCGCAATGCATTGCGGCCGGCGCGGCCGGCGCAGTGCATTGCTGGCTGATGATTGGCCAAGCATGCACTGTGACCCCGCATGCTTGGCCAATCACAGCGCCGGAAACTCGAAGAGCCATAATTGGCTACAGGCAGGACGCCTGTAGCCAATTACAGCTCAGGGGCTTTAGTACACGCCCCCCTCTTATAAAAGGCCGCCACGCCGTCTGCGCCGGTCACATGCTGTTCCGGCGTAGATAGAGCAGGATAGTTCTGTGTCACTCTGCTGGATTTAGTTAGATAGATTCACTTAGAGAGATTGAGTTAGAAAGAGGGGCTTGTAGTGTGTTCGTGGCAGGCAGGCACTGGCAGCAAACAGAGCTCCTGTATTTTGTTCCCAGAAGCACCTATAGGACTTGAAGTGTGTTAGTCCCATCACACAGAGATCATATATTTTGTTCCCAGAAGCACCAATAGGACTTGAAGTGTGTTAGTCCCATCACACAGACCTACATTTTCTTCCCAGAAGCACCTATAGGACTTGTAGTGTGTTAGTCCCATCACACAGAGATCATATATTTTGTTCCCAGAGGCACCTATAGGACTTGAAGTGTGTTAGTCCCATCACACAGACCTATATTTTCTTCCCAGAAGCACCTATAGGACTTGAAGTGTGTTAGTCCCATCACACAGAGATCATATATTTTGTTCCCAGAGGCACCTATAGGACTTGAAGTGTGTTAGTCCCATCACACAGACCTATATTTTGTTCCCAGAAGCACCTATAGGACTTGAAGTGTGTTAGTCCCATCACACAGACCTACATTTTCTTCCCAGAAGCACCTATAGGACTTGAAGTGTGTTAGTCCCATCACACAGAGATCATATATTTTGTTCCCAGAAGCACCTATAGGACTTGAAGTGTGTTAGTCCCATCACACAGACCTACATTTTCTTCCCAGAAGCACCTATAGGACTTGAAGTGTGTTAGTCCATCACACAGACCTACATTTTCTTCCCAGAAGCACCTATAGGACTTGAAGTGTGTTAGTCCCATCACACAGAGATCATATATTTTGTTCCCTGAAGCACCTATAGGACTTGAAGTGTGTTAGTCCCATCACACAGACCTATATTTTGTTCCCAGAAGCACCTATAGGACTTGAAGTGTGTTAGTCCCATCACACAGACCTACATTTTCTTCCCAGAAGCACCTATAGGACTTGAAGTGTGTTAGTCCCATCACACAGAGATCATATATTTTGTTCCAGAAGCACCTATAGGACTTGAAGTGTGTTAGTCCCATCACACAGAGATCATATATTTTGTTCCCAGAAGCACCTATAGGACTTGAAGTGTGTTAGTCCCATCACACAGACCTACATTTTCTTCCCAGAAGCACCTATAGGACTTGAAGTGTGTTAGTCCCATCACACAAAGATCATATATTTTGTTCCCAGAAGCACCTATAGGACTTGAAGTGTGTTAGTCCCATCACACAGACCTATATTTTCTTCCCAGAAGCACCTATAGGACTTGAAGTGTGTTAGTCCATCACACAGACCTACATTTTCTTCCCAGAAGCACCTATAGGACTTGAAGTGTGTTAGTCCCATCACACAGAGATCATATATTTTGTTCCCAGAAGCACCTATAGGACTTGAAGTGTGTTAGTCCCATCACACAGACCTATATTTTCTTCCCAGAAGCAGCCATAGGACTTGAAGCGTGTTAGTCCCATCACACAGAGATCCTACATTTTGTTCCCAGAAGCACCTATAGGACTTGAAGTGTGTTAGTCCATCACACAGACCTATATTTTGTTCCCAGAAGCACCTATAGGACTTGAAGTGTGTTAGTCCCATCACACAGACCTACATTTTCTTCCCAGAAGCACCTATAGGACTTGAAGTGTGTTAGTCCCATCACACAGAGATCATATATTTTGTTCCCAGAAGCACCTATAGGACTTGAAGTGTGTTTAGTCCCATCACACAGACCTATATTTTGTTCCCAGAAGCACCTATAGGACTTGAAGTGTGTTAGTCCCATCACACAGACCTATATTTTGTTCCCAGAAGCACCCATAGGACTTGAAGTGTGTTAGTCCCATCACACAGAGATCATATATTTTGTTCCCAGAAGCACCTATAGGACTTGAAGTGTGTTAGTCCCATCACACAGACCTACATTTTCTTCCCAGAAGCACCTATAGGACTTGAAGTGTGTTAGTCCCATCACACAGAGATCCTCTATTTTCTTTGCAGAAGCACCCATAGGACTTCTAGTGTGTAGTGGCATCACACAGAGCTCCTATATTGTCTTCTCAGCAGCACCCACAGGACTTCTAGTGTGTTAGTGGCATCACACAGAGCTCTCTATTTTCTTTGCAGAAGCACCCATAGGCACCCATAGGACTTCTAGTGTGTTAGTGGCATCACACAGAGCTCCTCTATTTTCTTTGCAGAAGCACCCATAGGACTTCTAGTGTGTTAGTGGCATCACACAGAGCTCCTATATTGTCTTTGCAGCAGCACCCATAGGACTTCTAGTGTGTTAGTGGCATCACACAGAGCTCCTATAGTGTCTTCTCAGCAGCACCCACAGGACTTCTAGTGTGTTAGTGGCATCACACAGAGCTCCTCTATTTTCTTTGCAGAAGCACCCATAGGACTTCTAGTGTGTTAGTGGCATCACACAGAGCTCCTATATTTTCTTCTCAGCAGTAGGGATGAGCCGAACACCCCCGGGTTCGGTTCGAACCAGAACCTTCGAACGGACCGAAAGTTCGCGCGAATTTTCGAACCCTATACGTTATAATGGACGCGAACGTTCGAAATCAAAAGTGCTAATTACAACGGCCAATATGCATGTTAATGTCATAAAACAGGTTTGGGGGACCCGGGTCCTGCCCCAGGGGACATATATCAATGCAAAAAGAACTTTTAAAAACTAACGTTTTTTCGGGAGCAGTCATTTTAATGATGCATAAAGTGAAAAAAAAAAAAAGTGAAATTTTCCTTTAAATATGGTACCTGGGGGGTGTCTAAAGTATGCCTGTGAAGTGGCATGTGTTTCCCGTGTTTAGAACTGTCCTTGCACAAAATGACATTTGTAAAGGAAAAAAAGAAGCCATTTAAAACCACTTGCGGCTTTAGGTTTGTTCTTAAGTAGAATCTGAACAGGTACATTATGAAGTGTAGCTCCATCCCAAAAAAATCTATTTTTAAGCTTTTTGGAGAACATAGGGAGGGGTTATCACCCCTGTAACATTTGCTGTCTTTGCACATCTGTTCAGAACATGTCACCTCACTTTCCGTCCCAATGACAAATGTTTTTGGAAAAGTGGGGTTTTAATTGAAACAAGGATTGGTGATAAAGTATCAGTAGAGAGGAGATACCTTTTTCCCAAATTAAATCTAACAGGATAGAATTTCCCTTCCTAGGGGTAGATTTCCTCTCACTTCCTGTTTTCTCTTTCCATTTGCAAGTAGGAGTCGTTTGTAAGTTGGATGTTTGAAAGTAGGGGCCTGGCGTATATACTCTGCAGAAATTTGCCCTATTAGATGTTGGTGTAGCCACAAGACTGGTGGGCACAGGAATGGGCCCTGCTATGAGTTAATAGATCAAGATTTGTAATTGCATGCACCTGTTGAACAGGGCAGAAAAATTGGGGGTCGTGGTGGTGGTGGACGGTGTTGCCACAAGACTGTAAGCTCTCACAGTTACTCTTGGTGGGCGCAGGAATGGGCCCTGCTGTGAGTTATTAGATCAAGATTTGTAATTGCAAGCACCTGATGAACAGGGCAGAAAAATTGGGCCTTTGGCGGTGGTGGTGGACGGTGTTGCCACAAGACTGTAGGCCCTCATAGTTACTCTTGGTGGGCGCAGGAATGGGCCCTGCTGTGAGTTATTAGATCAAGATTTGTAATTGCAAGCACCTGATGAACAGGGCAGAAAAATTGGGCCTTTGGCGGTGGTGGTGGACGGTGTTGCCACAAGACTGCAGGCCCTCATAGTTACTCTTGGTGGGCGCAGGAATGGGCCCTGCTGTGAACTATTAGATCAAGATTTGTAATTACCCGCCCCTGTTAAACAGGGGCTGAAAAATTGTGCCTTAGGCACTGGTGCTGGTGCCACAACACTGCAACCCCTCACAGAGACTGTACTTGGAGCACAGCAGTCACACGTGTTGCGAAGCATTTTTTAAAAAAATTGGAAGTACACGCCCCTGTTAAACAGGGGCTGAAAAATTGTGCCTTAGGCACTGGTGCTGGTGCCACAACACTGCAACCCGGCCCTCACAGATACTGTACTTGGAGCACAGCAGTCACACGTTTAGCGAAGCATTTTTTTTTAAAATTGTAAGTACCCGCCCCTGTTAAACAGGGGCTGAAAAATTGTGCCTTAGGCACTGGTGCTGGTGCCACAACACTGCAACCCGGCCCTCACAGATACTGTACTTGGAGCACAGCAGTCACACGTGTTGCGAAGCATTTTTTTTAAAAATTGTAAGTACCCGCCCCTGTTAAACAGGGGCTGAAAAATTGTGCCTTAGGCACTGGTGCTGGTGCCACAACACTGCAACCCGGCCCTCACAGATACTGTACTTGGAGCACAGCAGTCACACGTGTTGCGAAGCATTTTTTTAAAAAATTGTAAGTACCCGCCCCTGTTAAACAGGGGCTGAAAAATTGTGCCTTAGGCACTGGTGCTGGTGCCACAACACTGCAACCCCTCACAGAGACTGTACTTGGAGCACAGCAGTCACACGTGTTGCGAAGCATTTTTTTAAAAAATTGGAAGTACACGCCCCTGTTAAACAGGGGCTGAAAAATTGTGCCTTAGGCACTGGTGTGGTGGCATGGATCATTGAGGAGGAGGAAGAGGATAGTCAGTGAACATAAGAGGACAGTCACTCAGCATCAGCATAGGCAGTCTTGAAGGGATGTGACATTAAAAATTATTCGGTTATATCCGCCTCAGGTGCCTGGTAGCTGGTGGTGATCCAAGACTGATTCATTTTGATGAATGTCAGTCGATCAACCGAGGCGGTGGACAGGCGCACCCTATGATCAGTCACAAATCCTCCAGCAGCACTGAATGTGCGTTCGGAAAGAACGCTGGAGGCAGGACAGGCCAGTAGCTCAATTGCATACTGTGCAAGCTCTGGCCAGTGATCCATCCTCAGGACCCAGTAAGCCAGAGGATTTTCGGTGGGAAAGGTGTCCAAGTCTGACCTTGCCCCAAGGTATTCCTGCACCATGTATATCAGACGCTGGCGATGGTTGCTGGAACCGATCATACCTTGGGGCTGCGGACTAAAAAATTGTCTGAACGCATCGGTCAGACGTCCACCTTCCCCACCGCTCCTTCTGCCACTGACCGAAGCCTCAGCAACTCGTCGCCCAGGACCAGGAGTTTGTAGCCTCCCAGTTTCTGGGAACGCGTTGCACAGACCTTTCTGCAAGGCCTCCCTGAGATGTCTCATCCTCTGCTCCCTCTGCGACGGCAAGATAAGGTCCGCAACCTTACCCTTGTACCGCGGATCAAGGAGAGTGGCCAGCCAGTAATGGTCCCTCTCCTTGATCCGAAGAACACGAGGATCCTTCCGCAGGCTTTGCAGGATCAGGGAGGCCATGCAGCGTAGGTTAGCTGAGGCATTCGGTCCGGAGTCTTCTGGGTCACTGAGGATGACATGATCGCCAGCCACCTCCTCCCAGCCACGTACAAGTCCACTGGTTTGTTGGGACTGTACATCATCCCTAAAAGACTGCTGCTGCTGATGCTGAGTGCCAGGTTCCACCTCCATGCTCACACAATCCTCCTCCTCCTCCTCCTCCTCCTCCTCATCCTCTTCCTGTGTGATGGGTGGGACAGAAGGAACACTGTCCGGATAAAGGGGGCCTTGAGAGGCAAGGAAGTCCTCCTCTTCCTGCCTCTGTTCTGCCTCAAGTGCCCTGTCCATTATCCCACGCAGCGTATGCTCCAACAGGTGGACAAGAGGGACAGTGTCACTGATGCATGCACTGTCACTGCTCACCATCCTCGTGGCCTCCTCAAATGGTGAGAGGACAGTGCATGCATCCCTGATCATGCTCCACTGACGTGGGGAAAAAAAACCAAGCTCCCCTGACCCTGTCCTGGTGCCGTAGTCGCAAAGGTACTCATTGATGGCCCTCTGCTGCGTGTGCAGTCGCTGCAGCATGGCCAACGTTGAGTTCCACCTGGTGGGCATGTCACATATTAGGCGGTTCTTGGGCAGGTTCAGCTCCTTTTGCAGCTCAGTCAGCCGAGCACTGGCATTATAAGATCGGCGGAAATGCACACAGACTTTCCTGGCCTGCCTCAGGACATCCTGTAAGCCTGGGAACCTGCCCAAGAACCGCTGCACCACCAGGTTGAGGACGTGAGCCATGCAGGGCACATGGGTGAGCTGCCCCTGTCGCAGGGCGGAGAGGAGGTTGGTGCCATTGTCAGAAACGACCATTCCTGGCTTAAGCTGACGTGGCGTCAACCACCTCTCGGCCTGCCCCTGCAGAGCTGCCAGAACCTCTGGCCCAGTGTGGCTCCTGTCCCCCAAACACACCAGCGCAAGCACGGCATGGCATCTTTTTGCCTGCGTACTTGCGTAGCCCCTTGTACGCCTACGGAGCACCGCTGGTTCCAAGGACAGAGCACTGGAGGAAGAAGAAGAGGAGGGGGTGGAGGAGAGAGGTGTGTCACAACCAGTAGCAGTAGTCGCGTTTTGGAGGCGTGGTGGCGGAACAACCTCCAACACTACTGCACCTTGTCCTGCATCCCTCCCAGCTGCCAATAGAGTGACCCAATGGGCCGTGAAAGAAAGGTACCGTCCCTGTCCATGCCTGCTGGACCATGAGTCAGCGGTAATATGCACCTTACCGCTGACCGCCCTGTCCAGCGAGGCATGGACATTGCCCTCCACATGCCGGTAGAGAGACGGAATCGCCTTCCGCGAGAAAAAGTGGCGTTTGGGAACCTGCCACTGAGGAACCGCACATTGAACAAACTCACGGAAGGGGGCCGAGTCTACCAACTGAAAAGGCAGCAGTTGAAGTGCTAGCAATTTAGCAAGGCTAGCATTCAACCGCTGGGCATGTGGATGGCTGGGAGTGTACTTCTTTCTACGGTCCAGCAGCTGGGGCAGGGAAATTTGCCTGCTGCAATCGGACGTCGGTGTACTGCAAGTACTTGGTTGTGACACACCTAATTCTACACCTTCAGTCCTCTCAGAGCAGCTTTCAGAGAGGACTGAAGGTGTAGTGGGGATGGAGATCCCAGCTGAGGAGGAGCAAGGAGAGGTCCGCTTAGTTCTTTGGTGTGGGTCTTTTATGTGTGCCTGCCAACGAGCTGCATGGCAGGTCGCCATATGTCTGGTCATGCTTGTCGTGCCCAAGCGGCTGATGTTTTGGCCACGCGAGATACGCTTGAGACAAATATTGCAAATAGCAGTGGTGCGATCTGCTGCACTCGTCTCAAAAAAGGCCCACACCAAAGAACTTTTCTCATAACGTGCAGAGGCAGCGCCCTGCACAGGCGGAGCTCTGCGGTGTTGTACAGTTGCTGTGCTGGCCTCTACCTGGCCTCCAGGGGCATCCTGCCTCGTTGGACATGTGACGCCGCATCCTCCTCCTCCTCGTCCTCCTCCTCATCCTCTCTCCCTTGAGGCACCCACGTGGAGTCAGTGACCTCATCATCCCCTCCCTCTTCACCACTAGAGCAAACCTGGCAGTAAGCTGCAGCTGGTGGAACAGTACTGCCAGATTCCTCAAGCTGGGTATCGTCATCCGAGCCTTCGAATCGTTGGGCATCCTCCTGGAGCATGTACCCAACACTGTGCTCAAAGAGTTCGGGGGACTCCTCAGGAGGACATGGTGGGTCTAGGGAAGGGGTGGCTGATGATGCTCTGTCAGTACCCTGAGCCTGGGTGAGAGAGGATGAGGAGGATGAGGAGGGCTTGGTCATCCATTCTACCAAGCCTTCAGCATGATGCGGCTCCACATGTCCAGCTGCCGAAAACAAAGACGCGCGTGTCCCATGGCCACGTGCTGATGACGATGCACGACCACGTCCACGTCCACGGCCACGTCCACTAGAAACAGAGCCTGCCTGCCCTGTGTTCTTGGCTCTGCACGCTCTGCCTCCCCTTGGCGGTCTTCCAGCCATTGTAGTCGGTAGTCCTGTGGGTGCTGCTGAGAAGAATATATAGGAGCTCTGTGTGATGCCACTAACACACTAGAAGTCCTATGGGTGCTTCTGCAAAGAAAATAGAGGAGCTCTGTGTGATGCCACTAACACACTAGAAGTCCTGTGGGTGCTGCTGAGAAGAATATATAGGAGCTCTGTGTGATGCCACTAACACACTAGAAGTCCTGTGGGTGCTTCTGCTAAGAAAATAGAGGAGCTCTGTGTGATGCCACTAACACACTAGAAGTCCTGTGGGTGCTTCTGCAAAGAAAATAGAGGAGCTCTGTGTGATGCCACTAACACACTAGAAGTCCTATGGGTGCTTCTGCAAAGAAAATAGAGGAGCTCTGTGTGATGCCACTAACACACTAGAAGTCCTGTGGGTGCTTCTGCAAAGAAAATAGAGGAGCTCTGTGTGATGCCACTAACACACTAGAAGTCCTGTGGGTGCTTCTGCAAAGAAAATAGAGGAGCTCTGTGTGATGCCACTAACACACTAGAAGTCCTGTGGGTGCTTCTGCAAAGAAAATAGAGGAGCTCTGTGTGATGCCACTAACACACTAGAAGTCCTGTGGGTGCTTCTGCAAAGAAAATAGAGGAGCTCTGTGTGATGCCACTAACACACTAGAAGTCCTGTGGGTGCTTATGCAAAGAAAATAGAGGAGCTCTGTGTGATGCCACTAACACACTAGAAGTCCTGTGGGTGCTTATGCAAAGAAAATAGAGGAGCTCTGTGTGATGCCACTAACACACTAGAAGTCCTGTGGGTGCTGCTGAAAGAAAATATAGGAGCTCTGTGTGATGCCACTAACACACTAGAAGTCCTATGGGTGCTTCTGCAAAGAAAATAGAGGAGCTCTGTGTGATGCACTAACACACTAGAAGTCCTGTGGGTGCTTATGCAAAGAAAATAGAGGAGCTCTGTGTGATGCCACTAACACACTAGAAGTCCTGTGGGTGCTTCTGAGAAGAATATATAGGAGCTCTGTGTGATGCCACTAACACACTAGAAGTCCCATGGGTGCTTCTGCTAAGAAAATAGAGGAGCTCTGTGTGATGCCACTAACACACTAGAAGTCCTGTGGGTGCTTCTGCAAAGAAAATAGAGGAGCTCTGTGTGATGCCACTAACACACTAGAAGTCCTATGGGTGCTTCTGCAAAGAAAATAGAGGAGCTCTGTGTGATGCCACTAACACACTAGAAGTCCTGTGGGTGCTTCTGCAAAGAAAATAGAGGAGCTCGGTGTGATGCCACTAACACACTAGAAGTCCTGTGGGTGCTTCTGCAAAGAAAATAGAGGAGCTCTGTGTGATGCCACTAACACACTAGAAGTCCTGTGGGTGCTTCTGCAAAGAAAATAGAGGAGCTCTGTGTGATGCCACTAACACACTAGAAGTCCTGTGGGTGCTGCTGAGAAGAAAATATATAGGAGCTCTGTGTGATGCCACTAACACACTAGAAGTCCTATGGGTGCTTCTGCAAAAAAAATATAGGAGCTCTGTGTGATGCCACTAACACACTAGAAGTCCTATGGGTGCTTCTGCAAAGAAAATATAGAGGAGCTCTGTGTGATGGGACTAACACACTTCAAGTCCTGTAGGTGCTGCTGGGAAGAAAATATAGGAGCTCTGTGTGATGGGACTAACACACTTCAAGTCCTATAGGTGCTTCTGGGAAGAAAATATAGGAGCTCTGTGTGTGTGATGGGACTAACACACTTCAAGTCCTATAGGTGCTTCTGGGAAGAAAATAAAGCTCTGTGTGTGTGATGGGACTAACACACTTCAAGTCCTATAGTTGCTTCTGGGAACAAAATATAGGATCTGTGTGTGTGATGGGACTAACACACTTCAAGTCCTATAGGTGCTTCTGGGAACAAAATATAGCTCTGTGTGTGTGATGGGACTAACACACTTCAAGTCCTATAGGTGCTTCTGGGAACAAAATATAGCTCTGTGTGTGTGATGGGACTAACACACTTCAAGTCCTATAGGTGCTTCTGGGAACAAAATATAGCTCTGTGTGTGTGATGGGACTAACACACTTCAAGTCCTATAGGTGCTTCTGGGAACAAAATATAGCTCTGTGTGTGTGATGGACTAACACACTTCAAGTCCTATAGGTGCTTCTGGGAACAAAATATAGCTCTGTGTGTGTGATGGGACTAACACACTTCAAGTCCTATAGGTGCTTCTGGGAACAAAATATAGCTCTGTGTGTGTGATGGGACTAACACACTTCAAGTCCTATAGGTGCTTCTGGGAAGGAAATAAAGGTCTGTGTGTGATGGGACTAACACACTTTCAAGTCCTATAGGTGCTTCTGGGAACAAAATATAGCTCTGTGTGTGTGATGGGACTAACACACTTCAAGTCCTATAGGTGCTTCTGGGAAGAAAATATAGCTCTGTGTGTGTGATGGACTAACACACTTCAAGTCCTATAGGTGCTTCTGGGAACAAAATATAGCTCTGTGTGTGTGATGGGACTAACACACTTCAAGTCCTATAGGTGCTTCTGGGAACAAAATATAGCTCTGTGTGTGTGATGGGACTAACACACTTCAAGTCCTATAGGTGCTTCTGGGAACAAAATATAGCTCTGTGTGTGTGATGGGACTAACACACTTCAAGTCCTATAGGTGCTTCTGGGAACAAAATATAGCTCTGTGTGTGTGATGGGACTAACACACTTCAAGTCCTATAGGTGCTTCTGGGAAGGAAATAAGGTCTGTGTGATGGGACTAACACACTTCAAGTCCTATAGGTGCTTCTGGGAACAAAATATAGCTCTGTGTGTGTGATGGGACTAACACACTTCAAGTCCTATAGGTGCTTCTGGGAACAAAATATAGCTCTGTGTGTGTGATGGACTAACACACTTCAAGTCCTATAGGTGCTTCTGGGAAGGAAATAAAGGTCTGTGTGATGGGACTAACACATCAAGTCCTATAGGTGCTTCTGGGAACAAAATATAAGCTCTGTGTGTGATGGGACTAACACACTTCAAGTCCTATAGGTGCTTCTGGGAACAAAATATAGCTCTGTGTGTGTGATGGGACTAACACACTTCAAGTCCTATAGGTGCTTCTGGGAACAAAATATAGCTCTGTGTGTGTGATGGGACTAACACACTTCAAGTCCTATAGGTGCTTCTGGGAAGAAAATATAGCTCTGTGTGTGTAATGGGACTAACACACTTCAAGTCCTATAGGTGCTTCTGGAACAAAATATAGGAGCTCTGCTGCCTGCCACGAACACACTACAAGTCCTATAGGTGCTTCTGGGAACAAAATATAGGAGCTCTGCCTGCCTGCCACGAACACACTACAAGTCCTATAGGTGCTTCTGGTAACAAAATATAGGAGCTCTGCCTGCCTGCCACGAACACACTACAAGTCCTATAGGTGCTTCTGGTAACAAAATATAGGAGCTCTGCCTGCCTGCCACGAACACAATACAAGTCCTATAGGTGCTTCTGGTAACAAAATATAGGAGCTCTGCCTGCCTGCCACGAACACACTACAAGCCCCTCTTTCTCAATCAATCTTTGTAACTGAATCTATCTAACTCAATCTCTGTAAGTGAATCTCTCTACCTAACTAAATCCAGCAGAGTGTCACAGAATCAGCCTGCTCAATCTGCGCCGGAACAGCATGTGACCGGCGCAGACGGCGTGGCGGCCTTTTATAGGGGGGGGCGTGTACTACAGCCCCTGAGCTGTAATTGGCTACAGGCGTCCTGCCTGTAGCCAATTATGGCTCTTCGAGTTTCCGGGGCTGTGATTGGCCAAGCATGCGGGGTCACAGTGCATGCTTGGCCAATCATCAGCCAGCAATGCACTGCGCCGGCCGCGCCGGCCGCAATGCATTGCGGGGCCGCTCGCATCACACGAACGTGATGCGAGCGGCCAAAATAGTTCTGGGCTCGCCGAGCGAGCGAACGCCCGGTGCTCGATGCGAACGTGGGTTCGCATCGAGCACCGGGCCCATCCCTACTCAGCAGCACCCACAGGACTACCGACTACTATGGCTGGAAGACCGCCAAGGGGAGGCAGAGCGTGCAGAGCCAAGAACACAGGGCAGGCAGGCTCTGTTTCTAGTGGACGTGGCCGTGGCCGTGGACGTGGTCGTGCATCGTCATCAGCACGTGGCCATGGGACACGCGCGTCTTTGTTTTCGGCAGCTGGACATGTGGAGCCGCATCATGCTGAAGGCTTGGTAGAATGGATGACCAAGCCCTCCTCATCCTCCTCATCCTCTCTCACCCAGGCTCAGGGTACTGACAGAGCAGCTGCCAACGCGTACTCAATGGCATCATCAGCCACCCCTTCCCTAGACCCACCATGTCCTCCTGAGGAGTCCCCCGAACTCTTTGAGCACAGTGTTGGGTACATGCTCCAGGAGGATGCCCAATGATTCGAAGGCTCGGATGATGATACCCAGCTTGAGGAATCTGGCAGTACTGTTCCACCAGCTGCAGCTTACTGCCAGGTTTGCTCTAGTGGTGAAGAGGGAGGGGATGATGAGGTCACTGACTCCACGTGGGTGCCTGAAGGGAGAGAGGATGAGGAGGAGGACGAGGAGGAGGAGGATGCGGCGTCACATGTCCAACGAGGTAGGATGCCCCCTGGAGGCCAGGTAGAGGCCAGCACAGCAACTGTACAACACCGCAGAGCTCCGCCTGTGCAGGGCGCTGCCTCTGCACGTTATCAGAAAAGTTCTTTGGTGTGGGCCTTTTTTGAGACGAGTGCATCAGATCGCACCACTGCTATTTGCAATATTTGTCTCAAGCGTATCTCGCGTGGCCAAAACATCAGCCGCTTGGGCACCACAAGCATGACCAGACATATGTCGACCTGCCATGCAGCTCGTTGGCAGGCACACATAAAAGACCCACACCAAAGAACTAAGCGGACCTCTCCTTGCTCCTCATCAGCTGGGATCTCCATCCCCACTACACCTTCAGTCCTCTCTGAAAGCTGCTCTGAGAGGACTGAAGGTGTAGAATTAGGTGTGTCACAACCAAGTACTTGCAGTACACCGACGTCTGATTGCAGCAGGCAAATTTCCCTGCCCCAGCTGCTGGACCGTAGAAAGAAGTACACTCCCAGCCATCCACATGCCCAGCGGTTGAATGCTAGCTTGGCTAAATTGCTAGCACTTCAACTGCTGCCTTTTCAGTTGGTAGACTCGGCCCCCTTCCGTGAGTTTGTTCAATGTGCGGTTCCTCAGTGGCAGGTTCCCAAACGCCACTTTTTCTCACGGAAGGCGATTCCGTCTCTCTACCGGCATGTGGAAGGCAATGTCCATGCCTCGCTGGACAGGGCGGTAAGGTGCATATTACCGCTGACTCATGGTCCAGCAGGCATGGACAGGGACGGTACCTTTCTTTCACGGCCCATTGGGTCACTCTATTGGCAGCTGGGAGGGATGCAGGACAAGGTGCAGTAGTGTTGGAGGTTGTTCCGCCACCACGCCTCCAAAACGCTACTACTGCTACTGGTTGTGACACACCTCTCTCCTCCACCCCCCTCCTCTTCTTCTTCCTCCAGTGCTCTGTCCCGGAACCAGCAGTGCTCCGTAGGCGTACAAGGGGCTACGCAAGTACGCAGGCAAAAAGATGCCATGCCGTGCTTGCGCTGGTGTGTTTGGGGGACAGGAGCCACACTGGGCCAGAGGTTCTGGCAGCTCTGCAGGGGCAGGCCGAGAGGTGGTTGACGCCACGTCAGCTTAAGCCAGGAATGGTCGTTTCTGACAATGGCACCAACCTCCTCTCCGCCCCTGCGACAGGGGCAGCTCACCCATGTGCCCTGCATGGCTCACGTCCTCAACCTGGTGGTGCAGCGGTTCTTGGGCAGGTTCCCAGGCTTACAGGATGTCCTGAGGCAGGCCAGGAAGTCTGTGTGCATTTCCGCCGATCTTATAATGCCAGTGCTCGGCTGACTGAGCTGCAAAAGGAGCTGAACCTGCCCAAGAACCGCCTAATATGTGACATGCCCACCAGGTGGAACTCAACGTTGGCCATGCTGCAGCGACTGCACACGCAGCAGAGGGCCATCAATGAGTACCTTTGCGACTACGGCACCAGGACAGGGTCAGGGGAGCTTGGTTTTTTTTCCCCACGTCAGTGGAGCATGATCAGGGATGCATGCACTGTCCTCTCACCATTTGAGGAGGCCACGAGGATGGTGAGCAGTGACAGTGCATGCATCAGTGACACTGTCCCTCTTGTCCACCTGTTGGAGCATACGCTGCGTGGGATAATGGACAGGGCACTTGAGGCAGAACAGAGGCAGGAAGAGGAGGACTTCCTTGCCTCTCAAGGCCCCCTTTATCCGGACAGTGTTCCTTCTGTCCCACCCATCACACAGGAAGAGGATGAGGAGGAGGAGGAGGAGGAGGAGGAGGATTGTGTGAGCATGGAGGTGGAGCCTGGCACTCAGCATCAGCAGCAGCAGTCTTTTAGGGATGATGTACAGTCCCAACAAACCAGTGGACTTGTACGTGGCTGGGAGGAGGTGGCTGGCGATCATGTCATCCTCAGTGACCCAGAAGACTCCGGACCGAATGCCTCAGCTAACCTACGCTGCATGGCCTCCCTGATCCTGCAAAGCCTGCGGAAGGATCCTCGTGTTCTTCGGATCAAGGAGAGGGACCATTACTGGCTGGCCACTCTCCTTGATCCGCGGTACAAGGGTAAGGTTGCGGACCTTATCTTGCCATCGCAGAGGGAGCAGAGGATGAGACATCTCAGGGAGGCCTTGCAGAAAGGTCTGTGCAACGCGTTCCCAGAAACTGGGAGGTTACAAACTCCTGGTCCTGGGCGACGAGTTGCTGAGGCTTCGGTCAGTAGCAGAAGGAGCGGTGGGGAAGGTGGACGTCTGACCGATGCGTTCAGACAATTTTTTAGTCCGCAGCCCCAAGGTTATGATCGGTTCCAGCAACCATCGCCAGCGTCTGATATACATGGTGCAGGAATACCTTGGGGCAAGGTCAGACTTGGACACCTTTCCCACCGAAAATCCTCTGGCTTACTGGGTCCTGAGGATGGATCACTGGCCAGAGCTTGCACAGTATGCAATTGAGCTACTGGCCTGTCCTGCCTCCAGCGTTCTTTCCGAACGCACATTCAGTGCTGCTGGAGGATTTGTCACTGATCATAGGGTGCGCCTGTCCACCGCCTCGGTTGATCGACTGACCTTCATCAAAATGAATCAGTCTTGGATCACCACCAGCTACCAGGCACCTGAGGCGGATATAACCGAATAATTTTTAATGTCACATCCCTTCAAGACTGCCTATGCTGATGCTGAGTGACTGTCCTCTTATGTTCACTGACTATCCTCTTCCTCCTCCTCAATGATCCATGCCACCACACCAGTGCCTAAGGCACAATTTTTCAGCCCCTGTGTACATACAATTTTTATAAAAAAATGCTTCGCAACACGTGTGACTGCTGTGCTCAAGTACAGTATCTGTGAGGGGTTGCAGTGTTGTGGCACCAGCACCAGTGCCTAAGGCACAATTTTTCAGCCCCTGTTTAACAGGGGCGTGTACTTACAATTTTTTAAAAAAATGCTTTCGCAACACGT
>CM053027.1:11603280-11672525 GCA_028564925.1 Lithobates sylvaticus | reverse complement strand
TCCGATCTCAGACTATTTATGGGCTCTCTCACCACCTACTGGGCACACCTCCCCAGGGATAGGCTAGAGTCCCATAAATATTCAGGCTGCATGCCCCGTCCTTCCTCTTACTTTGGTTCTAGGGCAGGGGAAAGTACACTGAGCAGCCCTAACTAATCAACCCCTGCACCTCTGATTACAGTGGAGCCAACCAAATGTACCTAGCAGCCAACTCTACACTAGGAATGTGCTACATCCACCCCCCCCCCCCCCCGGCACAAAAAGCGTGGGTAACCCATGCTACAAAGGAGGGGGAGGGGAATAAACCAAAATCTTGTGACATTCAAACCCATTGAAACACAGAGGAGCTCTAAACATGCCACCCCTGTGATGTCACTCCTGTATAATATAACTAGGACCCTGCGGGATTTCCTGTCCTCCCCCCTCGGTGCTCACACGTTGTATCCTGTCTGGTCTGTCACTCTATTTCCCGGATTATTATAATAAAGTTACAATTTGCTGGTTGTCTCCGGCGGACGTCATCGCCGGCTACAATCACTCCGAGTAACAAAGCCGAGATTGTGAGCTCACCGGAGCCGTCCGAAGCACAAGACGTGTCCAGCTGACCGGACGGCTCAGCCTGACCCGCAGATGTCCGCTGTCACCTGACTATGTCAGCGGCAGTACTCAGGGGTGACAGTAGATGGCAGTGTGTCAGGGTACCAATCATGGGTATTACATACACTATAAAGGAGACACCTTGTCTGGGCAGTATACAGGACACTGACCACCAGGGACCCTTCTATACAAATTGCCAGTTTGGTGTCAGTGGGAGGAATAGTGCCCATCATTGGTGTCAGTGGAAGAATAGTGCCCCATCATTGGTGTCAGTGGGAGGAATAGTGTCCCATCATTGGTGTCAGTGGGAGGAATAGTGCCCCATCATTGGTGTCAGTGGGAAGAATAGTGCCCCATCATTGGTGTCAGTGGGAGGAATAGTGCCCCTTTCATTGGTGTCAGTGGGAGGAATAGTGCCCCATCATTGATGTCATTGGGAGGAATAGTGCCCCATCATTGGTGTCAGTGGGAGGAATAGTGCCCCCTCATTGGTGTCAGTGGGAGGAATAGTGCCCCATCATTTGGTGTCAGTGGGAGGAATAGTGCCCCATCTTTCTTATCAGTGGGAGGAATAGTGCCCCATCATTGGTGTCAGTGGGAGGAATTGTGCCCCATCATTGGTGTCCGTGGGAGGAATAGTGCCCATCATTGGTATCAGTGGAGAGGAATAGTGCCCCATCATTGGTGACAGTGGGAGGAATAGTGCCCCATCATTGGTGTCATAGGGAGCAGTGGCGGCCACTATTTTGACAGGACACCACCACCCCCTATTCAGGCATCCGGCCCCTTTCAGAACGCTGGGCCCTTGGGGGGGGGGGGGGGGCGGGGGCGGGGGGCCTTGGGGGGGGGGGGAGAACGCTGGGCACGTGAATTATGGTGGGGGGTGGGGGGTTTTTTGTTTTTTTTTGCCCCGTTTTTTTTTACAACATCAGTGCCTGTCCTCACAAATGCTTTTTTTTTTGTTTTCTAATAGGCTTCAAAAATAGGGTGGGATGGCGGCGCAGAGCAGTGCTCCAGGAGCCCCGCCCAAGTGTTACAACATTCAGTGCCTGTCCTCACAAATGCTCTTCTGGAAGAATGATCAAACATTCATCTCCTGTACTATGTCTGCAGTCTCTGATCATCTCCTGTACTATGTCTGCAGTCTCTGATCATCTCCTGTACTATGTCTGCAGTCTCTGATCATCTCCTGTACTATGTCTGCAGTCTCTGATCATCTCCTGTACTATGTCTGCTGCAGTCTCTGATCATCTCCTGTACTATATGTCTGCAGTCTCTGATCATCTCCTGTACTATGTCTGCAGTCTCTGATCATCTCCTGTACTCTGTCTGCAGTCTCTGACCATCTCCTGTACTGTGTCTGCAGTCTCTGATCATCATCTCCTGTACTATGTCTGCAGTCTCTGATCATCTCCTGTACTATGTCTGCAGTCTCTGATCATCTCCTGTACTATGTCTGCAGTCTCTGATCATCTCCTGTACTATGTCTGCAGTCTCTGATCATCTCCTGTACTATGTCTGCAGTCTCTGATCATCTCCTGTACTATGTCTGCAGTCTCTGATCATCTCCTGTACTATGTCTGCAGTCTCTGATCATCTCCTGTACTATGTCTGCAGTCTCTGATCATCTCCTGTACTATGTCTGCAGTCTCTGACCATCTCCTGTACTCTGTCTGCAGTCTCTGATCATCTCCTGTACTATGTCTGCAGTCTCTGATCATCTCCTGTACTATGTCTGCAGTCTCTGATCATCTCCTGTACTATGTCTGCAGTCTCTGATCATCTCCTGTACTATGTCTGCAGTCTCTGATCATCTCCTGTACTATGTCTGCAGTCTCTGATCATCTCCTGTACTATGTTTGTAGTCTCTGATCGTCTCCTGTACTATGTCTGTCTGCAGTCTCTGATCATCTCCTGTACTATGTCTGCAGTCTCTGATCATCTCCTGTACTATGTCTGCAGTCTCTGATCATCTCCTGTACTATGTCTGCAGTCTCTGATCATCTCCTGTACTATGTCTGCAGTCTCTGATCATCTCCTGTACTATGTCTGCAGTCTCTGATCATCTCCTGTATTATGTCTGCTGTCTCTGACCATCTCCTGTACTATGTCTGCAGTCTATGACCATCTCCTGTACTATGTCTGCAGTCTCTGACCATCTCCTGTACTATGTCTGCAGTCTCTGATCATCTCCTGTACTATGTCTGCAGTCTCTGATCATCTCCTGTACTATGTCTGCAGTCTCTGATCATCTCCTGTAGTATGTCTGCAGTCTCTGATCATCTCCTGTACTATGTCTGCAGTCTCTGATCCTCTCCTGTACTATGTCTGCAGTCTCTGATCATCTCCTGTACTATGTCTGCAGTCTCTGATCATCTCCTGTACTATGTCTGCAGTCTCTGACCATCTCCTGTACTATGTCTGCAGTCTCTGACCATCTCCTGTACTATGTCTGCAGTCTCTGATCATCTCCTGTACTATGTCTGCAGTCTCTGATCATCTCCTGTACTATGTCTGCAGTCTCTGATCATCTCCTGTACTATGTCTGCAGTCTCTGATCATCTCCTGTACTATGTCTGCAGTCTCTGATCATCTCCTGTACTGTGTCTGCAGTCTCTGATCATCTCCTGTACTATGTCTGCAGTCTCTGATCATCTCCTGTATTATGCAGTCTCTGACCATCTCATGTACTATGTCTGCAGTCTCTGACCATCTCCTGTACTATGTCTGCAGTCTCTGACCATCTCCTGTACTATGTCTGCAGTCTCTGATCTTCTCCTGTAATATGTCTGCAGTCTCTGATCATCTCCTGTACTATGTCTGCAGTCTCTGATCATCTCCTGTACTATGTCTGCAGTCTCTGATCATCTCCTGTACTATGTCTGCAGTCTCTGATCATCTCCTGTACTATGTCTGCAGTCTCTGATCATCTCCTGTACTATGTCTGCAGTCTCTGATCATCTCCTGTACTATGTCTGCAGTCTCTGATCATCTCCTGTACTATGTCTGCAGTCTCTGATCATCTCCTGTACTATGTCTGCAGTCTCTGATCATCTCCTGTACTATGTCTGCAGTCTCTGATCATCTCCTGTACTATGTCTGCAGTCTCTGACAGTCTCCTGTACTATGTCTGCAGTCTCTGACCATCTCCTGTACTATGTCTGCAGTCTCTGACCATCTCCTGTACTATGTCTGCAGTCTCTGATCATCTCCTGTACTATGTCTGCAGTCTCTGATCATCTCCTGTACTGTCTGCAGTCTCTGACATCTCCTGTACTATGTCTGCAGTCTCTGATCATCTCCTGTACTATGTCTGCAGTCTCTGATCATCTCCTGTACTATGTCTGCAGTCTCTGATCATCTCCTGTACTATGTCTGCAGTCTCTGACCATCTCCTGTACTATGTCTGCAGTCTCTGACCATCTCCTGTACTATGTCTGCAGTCTCTGTCCATCTCCTGTACTATGTCTGCAGTCTCTGATCATCTCCTGTACTATGTCTGCAGTCTCTGATCATCTCCTGTACTATGTCTCCAGTCTCTGACCATCTCCTGTACTATGTCTGCAGTCTCTGATCATCTCCTGTACTATGTCTGCAGTCTCTGATCATCTCCTGTACTATGTCTGCAGTCTCTGATCATCTCCTGTGCCATCTCTGCAGTCTCTGTCCATCTCCTGTATTATGTCTGCAGTCTCTGATCATCTCCTGTACTATGTCTGCAGTCTCTGATCATCTCCTGTACTATGTCTGCAGTCTCTGATCATCTCCTGAACTATGTCTGCAGTCTCTGATCATCTACTGTACTATGTCTGCAGTCTCTGATCATCTCCTGTACTATGTCTGCAGTCTCTGATCATCTCCTGTACTATGTCTGCAGTCTCTGATCATCTCCTGAACTATGTCTGCAGTCTCTGATCATCTACTGTACTATGTCTGCAGTCTCTGATCATCTCCTGTACTATGTCTGCAGTCTCTGATCATCTCCTGTACTATGTCTGCAGTCTCTGATCATCTCCTGTACTATGTCTGCAGTCTCTGATCATCTCCTGTGCCATGTCTGCAGTCTCTGTCCATCTCCTGTACTATGTCTGCAGTCTCTGATCATCTCCTGTACTATGTCTGCAGTCTCTGATCATCTCCTGTACTATGTCTGCAGTCTCTGATCATCTCCTGTAGTATGTCTGCAGTCTCTGATCATCTCCTGTACTATGTCTGCAGTCTCTGATCATCTCCTGTACTATGTCTGCAGTCTCTGATCATCTCCTGTACTATGTCTGCAGTCTCTGATCATCTCCTGTACTATGTCTGCAGTCTCTGATCATCTCCTGAACTATGTCTGCAGTCTCTGATCATCTACTGTACTATGTCTGCAGTCTCTGATCATCTCCTGTATGATGTCTGCAGTCTCTGATCATCTCCTGTACTATGTCTGCAGTCTCTGATCATCATCTCCTGTACTATGTCTGCAGTCTCTGATCATCTCTACTATGTCTGCAGTCTCTATCATCTCCTGTACTATGTCTGCAGTCTCTGATCATCTCCTGTACTATGTCTGCAGTCTCTGATCATCTCCTGTACTATGTCTGCAGTCTCTGATCATCTCCTGTACTATGTCTGCAGTCTCTGATCATCTCCTGTACTATGTCTGCAGTCTCTGATCATCTCCTGTACTATGTCTGCAGTCTCTGATCATCTCCTGTACTATGTCTGCAGTCTCTGATCATCTCCTGTACTATGTCTGCAGTCTCTGATCATCTCCTGTACTATGTCTGCAGACTCTGATCATCTCCTGTACTATGTCTGCAGTCTCTGAGCATCTCCTGTACTATGTCTTCAGTCTCTGATCATCACCTGTACTATGTCAGCAGTCTCTGATCATCTCCAGTACTATGTCTGCAGTCTCTGATCATCTCCTGTATTATCTCACCACAAATTCCTCGCAATCAGAACGCCGTGCGACTTTGTGTTCAAAAATACATCCCAGCGTTCCATCGTATGACCCGGCGAGGAGCCGCTTATATCTGCGTCACAACGATTGTCTTCTCTTTGCTGCCATCAGAGATCGATCAACCGCGACGTTCAATCTGCCTATAGATTGATTTCGCCGATCAACCCCCCCACCCCCCCATCATCCCCCCCACCCCCTTCCCCCCCCCATCATCCCCCCCACCCCCCTCCCTGCCCCCCATCCCATCCCCCCACCCCCTTCATACCCCCATCATCCCCCCCACCCCCTTCCTGCCCCCATCATCTCCCCCACCCCTTTCCTGCCCCCATCATCCCCCCCACCCCCTTCCGGCCCCCAAACCCACCCCCCTACCCCCTTCCTGCCCCCATCATCCCCCCCCACCCCCATAATCCCCCCACCCCCTCCCTGCCCCCATCATCCCCCGACCCCCTTCATCCCCCCCATCATCCCCCCACCCCTCCCTGCCCCCATCATCCCCCCACCCCCTTCATCCCCCCACCCCCTTCCTGCCCCCTTCATCCCCCCCACCCCCACCCCCTTCCTGCCCCCCATCATCCCCCCCCCCCACCCCCTTCCTGCCCCCATCATCATGATACTGGAAATCTTTTAATAAATCCTTTTGATTTTCAATATCTATTTTATTTTAGACCAGGCGATCTAATCACTGGGTCTCTGCGCTTCTCTATGCAATGCAGGCAGATCATGGTCGGTGGGAGGGGCCAGCAATGGGGCTGTACACATAGCTTCCTGAAAACATCCCAGCCCCCGACCTCAGGACTCCTGATGCAAGCAGTGGGAGGAGTTATGCAAATATCACAACACCTGGATGGGTGGATGTCAGTCTGGAGGAGTGGGCGTTCCTAGGCGGGTCACATTAGGTAACGCCCACATGTGATGCCTCCAATCATGGAATGATCTGAAATCTATAAGAGGACAGTGGAGGGCCAGAGACAGGTTGGGGAGGAAAGGGCCAGATGATGCTGGAAGTGGGACGTCCTCCAGTGTGAGATTCTGTGCAGGAGAATGTCTGGAAATGTGGAGGAAAACATCCGCAGGAGAAGTCACAACTCCGCAGAAAGGAAACATATATATATTGTACATGAAATAATAATAATATATTATTACTAGTCGCAGAAATGCTATTATTATCATTATTAGTAGTAGAAGTATAAGAATTATTTATTATTATTAGTTGTAGTATTGTTGCTATTATTAAGATTATTATTATTAATAGTAGAAGCATTGTTTATTAGTAGTAGTCAAAGTGTTGTTGTTGTTAGTAGTAATATTATTATTAGTAGTAGTATTGTTGCTATTATTAAGATTATTATTTTTATTAGTAGTAGAAGTATTGTTGTTGTTGTTGTTAGTAGTAGTAGTATTGCTGCTGGTAGTAGTAGTTGTATTGTTATTATTAGTAGTAGTATTGTTGCTATTATTAAGATTATTATTAATAATAGTAGAAGCATTGTTTATTAGTAGTAGTAGAAGTGTTGTTGTTATTAGTAGTAGTAATATTATTTTTATTAGTAGTAGTAGTAGTCAAACTGTTGTTGTTGTTAGTAGTAATATTATTATTATATTAGTAGTATTGTTGCTATTATTAAGATTATTATTTTTATTAGTAGTAGAAGTATTGTTGTCAGTATTATTTTTATTAGTAGTAGTGTTGTTGTTGTTAGTAGTAGTAGTATTGCTGCTGGTAGTAGTATTGTTATTATTAGTAGTAGTATTGTTGCTATTATTAAGATTATTATTTATTATTATGATTGTTATTATTATTAATAATAGTAGAATAATTGTTTATTAGTAGTAGTAGAAGTGTTGTTGTTATTAGTAGTAATATTATTATTATTATTAGTAGTAGAAGTATTGTTGTCAGTATTATTTTTATTAGTAGTAGTGTTGTTGTTGTTAGTAGTAGTAGTATTGCTGCTGGTAGTAGCAGTGTTATTATTAGTAGTAGTATTGTTGCTATTATTAAGATTATTATTAATAATAGTAGAAGCATTGTTTATTAGTAGTAGAAGTGTTGTTGTTGTTATTAGAAGTAATATTATTATTAGTAGTAGTAGTAGCAGAAGTATTGTTGTCAGTATTATTTTTATTAGTAGTAGTGTTGTTGTTATTAGTAGTAGTATTGCTGTTGTTAGTAGTAGTAGTAGTAGTAGTAGTAGAAGTATTGTTATTATTAGTAGTAGTATTGTTGCTATTATTTTTTGTAGTAGTAGAAGTGTTGTTAGTAGTATTGTTGTCATTATTATTTTTATTAGTAGTAGTAATATTGTTGCTATTTATTATTGGTAGTAGTGGAAGTGTTGTTGTTAGTAGTATTGTTGTTTATTATTATTATTATTATTATTAGTAAAAGTATTGTTTTGTTATTATAATTAGTAATATTGTTAGTAGTAGGATTATTGCCATTATTATTAGTAGTAGTAGTAGTAGAAGTGTTGCTGTTAGTAGTAGTATTTTTGTTGATAATAGTATAGTAATAGTAGTATTGTTGCTGTTATTATTATTAATAATTTTAGTAGTAGTATTGTTATTAGTAGTAGTATGATTGTTGTTGTTGTTATTATTGTTAATAGTAGTATTGTTGTTAATATATTATTATTACTATTAGTAGTAGTATTGTTGTTCATTTTATTATTAGAAGTATTAGCAGTAGTATTGCTATTATGATTTTTATTAGCAGTTGTCCCATGTTTGTTGTTATGACTATGGTTGTATGGTTGTTATGGTTGTATGGTTGTGGTTGTTATGGTTGTGGTTGTTATGGTTGTGGTTGTATGGTTGTATGGTTGTGGTTGTATGGTTGTGGTTGTATGGTTGTATGGTGGTATGATTGTAGTTGTATGGTTGTTATGGTTGTATGGTGGTATGGTGGTATGGTTGTAATGGTTGTATGGTGGTATGGTTGTATGGTTGTATGGTGGTGTGGTTGTATGGTGGTATGGTGGTATGGTTGTGGTTGTGGTTGTATGGTTGTATGGTTGTATGGTTGTATGGTTGTAGTATGGTTGTGGTTGTATGGTTGTATGGTTGTGGTTGTATGGTTGTTATGGTTGTATGGTTGTATGGTTGTGGTTGTATGGTTGTATGGTTGTAGTATGGTTGTGGTTGTATGGTTGTATGGTTGTGGTTGTATGGTTGTAGTATGGTTGTGGTTGTATGGTTGTTATGGTTGTGGTTGTATGGTTGTTATGGTTGTATGGTTGTATGGTTGGTGTCGCTCTTCTCAGTTTTGTGCTGAAGGCCAGTTGTGGAGTTCTCCAGGTAGGGGGGACCATTCACTTGGGGGGGGGGGGGGGTGGGGGGTAGGTGATACATAAGCCTTGCAGCACCCCCTACTGGTCACCAGGAGTATCAAAGAGTCTATTTTAAATATATATATTTATATTAGAGAGAGTGAGAAAATATACAGTATATATATATATACAAGTTGTAGATATTATACACACAGAGACGTCGATCTCAGGATGCCGGGACTCTTCTCTATAATGGTGGATGATTTCCCCCATTACTGACTATTAGAGATGATGGAAGTCATCGGGAATGAATGGAGAGCAGTAATGACACAGAGAGAGCGGGGGAGGGAGGATTATCAGTATACTGTGTGTGTCATAATTACCCGTCCTCTGTGTAAAGGGTGAGCAGGTTTACTAACCGGGGATAGGAGTCCAAAGATAACAACCGTCTTTGGTGCCAGATGTACCACCCCACAGTCTTATACCTGGAGTATCGCCCCCTGTGGTGCTATATACAGGAGTACCGCCCCCTGTAGTGCTATATACAGGAGTACCGCCCCCTGTAGTGCTATATACAGGAGTATCGCCCTCTGTAGTGCTATATACAGGAGTACCGCCCCCTGTAGTGCTATATACAGGAGTATCGCCCTCTGTAGTGCTATATACAGGAGTACCGCCCCCTGTGGTGCTATATACAGGAGTACCGCCCCCTGTGGTGCTATATACAGGAGTACCGCCCCCTGTGGTGCTTTATACAGGAGTACCGCCCCCTGTGGTGCTATATACAGGAGTATCGCCCCCTGTGGTGCTATATACAGGAGTACCTCCCTCTGTGGTGCTATATACAGGAGTACCTCCCCCTGTGGTGCTATATACAGGAGTACCGCCCCCTGTGGTGCTATATACAGGAGTACCGCCCCCTGTGGTGCTATATACAGGAGTACCTCCCTCTGTGGTGCTATATACAGGAGTACCGCCCCCTGTGGTGCTATATACAGGAGTACCGCCCCCTGTGGTGCTATATACAGGAGTACCGCCCCCTGTGGTGCTATATACAGGAGTACCGCCCCCTGTGGTGCTATATACAGGAGTACCGCCCCCTGTGGTGCTATATACAGGAGAATTGCCCCCTGTGGTGCTATATACAGGAGTATCGCCCCCGGTGGTGCTATATACAGGAGTATCGCCCCCTGTGGTGCTATATACAGGAGTATCGCCCCCTGTGGTGCTATATACAGGAGTATCGCCCTCTGTGGTGCTATATACAGGAGTACCGCCCCCTGTGGTGCTATATACAGGAGAATCGCCCCCTGTGGTGCTATATACAGGAGTAACGCCCCCTGTGGTGCTATATACAGGAGTATCGCCCCCTGTGGTGCTATATACAGGAGTATCGCCCCCTGTGGTGCTATATACAGGAGTACCGCCCTCTGTGGTGCTATATACAGGAGTACCGCCCCCTGTGGTGCTATATACAGGAGTACCGCCCCCTGTGGTGCTATATACAGGAGTACCGCCCCCTGTGGTGCTATATACAGGAGTATCGCCCCCTGTGGTGCTATATAGAGGAGTACCGCCCCCTGTGGTGCTATATACAGGAGTATCGCCCCCTGTGGTGCTATATACAGGAGTATCGCCCCCTGTGGTGCTATATACAGGAGTACCGCCCCCTGTGGTGCTATATACAGGAGTACCGCCCCCTGTGGTGCTATATACAGGAGAATCGCCCCCTGTGGTGCTATATACAGGAGTATCGCCCCCTGTGGTGCTATATACAGGAGTATCGCCCCCTGTGGTGCTATATACAGGAGTACCGCCCCCTGTGGTGCTATATACAGGAGTACCGCCCCCTGTGGTGCTATATACAGGAGTACCGCCCCCTGTGGTGCTATATACAGGAGTACCGCCCCCTGTGGTGCTATATACAGGAGTACCGCCCCCTGTGGTGCTATATACAGGAGTAACGCCCCCTGTGGTGCTATATACAGGAGTACCGCCCCCTGTGGTGCTATATACAGGAGTATCGCCCCCTGTGGTGCTATATACAGGAGTACCGCCCTCTGTAGTGCTATATACAGGAGTACCGCCCTCTGTTGTGCTATATACAGGAGTACCGCCCCCTGTGGTGCTATATACAGGAGTATCGCCCCCTGTGGTGCTATATACAGGAGTACCTCCCCCTGTCGTGCTATATACAGGAGTACCGCCCCCTGTGGTGCTATATAGAGGAGTACCGCCCCCTGTGGTGCTATATACAGGAGTACCGCCCTCTGTAGTGCTATATACAGGAGTATCGCCCTCTGTGGTGCTATATACAGGAGAATCGCCCTCTGTGGTGCTATATACAGGAGTACCGCCCTCTGTGGTGCTATATACAGGAGTATCGCCCTCTGTGGTGCTATATACAGGAGTACCGCCCACTGTGGTGCTATATACAGGAGTACCGCCCCCTGTGGTGCTATATACAGGAGTAACGCCCTCTGTGGTGCTATATACAGGAGTATCGCCCTCTGTGGTGCTATATACAGGAGTATCGCCCTCTGTGGTGCTATATACAGGAGTATCGCCCCCTGTGGTGCTATATACAGGAGTATCGCCCCCTGTGGTGCTATATACAGGAGAATCGCCCCCTGTGGTGCTATATACAGGAGTATCGCCCCCGGTGGTGCTATATACAGGAGTATCGCCCCCTGTGGTGCTATATACAGGAGTATCGCCCCCTGTGGTGCTATATACAGGAGTATCGCCCCCTGTGGTGCTATATACAGGAGTACCGCCCTCTGTGGTGCTATATACAGGAGTACCGCCCCCTGTGGTGCTATATACAGGAGTACCGCCCCCTATGGTGCTATATACAGGAGTACCGCCCCCTGTGGTGCTATATACAGGAGTATCGCCCCCTGTGGTGCTATATACAGGAGTACCTCCCTCTGTGGTGCTATATACAGGAGTACCTCCCTCTGTGGTGCTATATACAGGAGTACCGCCCCCTGTGGTGCTATATACAGGAGTAGCGCCCCCTGTGGTGCTATATACAGGAGTACCTCCCTCTGTGGTGCTATATACAGGAGTACCGCCCCCTGTGGTGCTATATAGAGGAGTACCGCCCCCTGTGGTGCTATATACAGGAGTATCGCCCCCTGTGGTGCTATATACAGGAGTATCGCCCCCTGTGGTGCTATATACAGGAGTACCGCCCCCTGTGGTGCTATATACAGGAGAATCGCCCCCTGTGGTGCTATATACAGGTGTATCGCCCCCTGTGGTGCTATATACCGGAGTATCGCCCCCTGTGGTGCTATATACAGGAGTACCGCCCCCTGTGGTGCTATATACAGGAGTACCGCCCCCTGTGGTGCTATATACAGGAGTACCGCCCCCTGTGGTGCTATATACAGGAGTACCGCCCCCTGTGGTGCTATATACAGGAGTACCGCCCCCTGTGGTGCTATATACAGGAGTACCGCCCCCTGTGGTGCTATATACAGGAGTACCGCCCCCTGTGGTGCTATATACAGGAGTACCGCCCCCTGTGGTGCTATATTCAGGAGTACCGCCCCCTGTGGTGCTATATACAGGAGTACCGCCCTCTGTAGTGCTATATACAGGAGTATCGCCCTCTGTAGTGCTATATACAGGAGTACCGCCCTCTGTGGTGCTATATACAGGAGTATCGCCCTCTGTGGTGCTATATACAGGAGTATCGCCCGCTGTGGTGCTATATACAGGAGTATCGCCCCCTGTGGTACTATATACAGGAGTATCGCCCCCTGTGGTGCTATATACAGGAGTACCGCCCTCTGTAGTGCTATATACAGGAGTACCGCCCTCTGTGGTGCTATATACAGGAGTACCGCCCTCTGTGGTGCTATATACAGGAGTACCGCCCCCTGTGGTGCTATATACAGGAGTATCGCCCCCTGTGGTGCTATATACAGGAGTACCGCCCTCTGTGGTGCTATATACAGGAGTACCGCCCTCTGTGGTGCTATATACAGGAGTACCGCCGCCTGTGGTGCTATATACAGGAGTACCGCCCCCTGTGGTGCTATATACAGGAGTACCGCCCCCTGTGGTGCTATATACAGGAGTACATCCCTCTGTGGTGCTATATACAGGAGTATCGCCCCCTGTGGTGCTATATACAGGAGTACCTCCCCCTGTAGTGCTATATACAGGAGTACCGCCCCCTGTGGTGCTATATAGAGGAGTACCGCCCCCTGTGGTGCTATATACAGGAGTACCGCCCTCTGTAGTGCTATATACAGGAGTACCGCCCTCTGTGGTGCTATATACAGGAGTATCGCCCTCTGTGGTGCTATATACAGGAGTATCGCCCTCTGTGGTGCTATATACAGGAGTATCGCCCCCTGTGGTGCTATATACAGGAGTATCGCCCCCTGTGGTGCTATATACAGGAGTATCGCCCTCTGTGGTGCTATATACAGGAGTATCGCCCTCTGTAGTGCTATATACAGGAGTACCGCCCTCTGTGGTGCTATATACAGGAGTACCGCCCTCTGTGGTGCTATATACAGGAGTATCGCCCCCTGTGGTGCTATATACAGGAGTACCGCCCCCTGTTGTGTTATATACAGGAGTATCGCCCCCTGTGGTGCTATATACAGGAGTACCGCCCCCTGTGGTGCTATATACAGGAGTACCGCCCACTGTGGTGCTATATACAGGAGTACCGCCCCCTGTGGTGCTATATACAGGAGTACCGCCCCCTGTGGTGCTATATACAGGAGTACCGCCCCCTGTGGTGCTATATACAGGAGTACCGCCCCCTGTGGTGCTATATACAGGAGTACCGCCCCCTGTGGTGCTATATACAGGAGTATCGCCCCCTGTGGTGCTATATACAGGAGTACCGCCCTCTGTAGTGCTATATACAGGAGTACCGCCCTCTGTAGTGCTATATACAGGAGTACCGCCCCCTGTGGTGCTATATACAGGAGTATCGCCCCCTGTGGTGCTATATACAGGAGTACCTCCCCCTGTAGTGCTATATACAGGAGTACCGCCCCCTGTGGTGCTATATAGAGGAGTACCGCCCCCTGTGGTGCTATATACAGGAGTACCGCCCTCTGTGGTGCTATATACAGGAGTATCGCCCTCTGTGGTGCTATATACAGGAGAATCGCCCTCTGTGGTGCTATATACAGGAGTACCGCCCTCTGTGGTGCTATATACAGGAGTATCGCCCTCTGTGGTGCTATATACAGGAGTACCGCCCTCTGTGGTGCTATATACAGGAGTACCGCCCCCTGTGGTGCTATATACAGGAGTACCGCCCTCTGTGGTGCTATATACAGGAGTATCGCCCTCTGTGGTGCTATATACAGGAGTATCGCCCTCTGTGGTGCTATATACAGGAGTATCGCCCCCTGTGGTGCTATATACAGGAGTATCGCCCCCTGTGGTGCTATATACAGGAGAATCGCCCCCTGTGGTGCTATATACAGGAGTATCGCCCCCGGTGGTGCTATATACAGGAGTATCGCCCCCTGTGGTGCTATATACAGGAGTATCGCCCCCTGTGGTGCTATATACAGGAGTATCGCCCCCTGTGGTGCTATATACAGGAGTACCGCCCTCTGTGGTGCTATATACAGGAGTACCGCCCCCTGTGGTGCTATATACAGGAGTACCGCCCCCTATGGTGCTATATACAGGAGTACCGCCCCCTGTGGTGCTATATACAGGAGTATCGCCCCCTGTGGTGCTATATACAGGAGTACCTCCCTCTGTGGTGCTATATACAGGAGTACCGCCCCCTGTGGTGCTATATACAGGAGTACCGCCCCCTGTGGTGCTATATACAGGAGTACCTCCCTCTGTGGTGCTATATACAGGAGTACCGCCCCCTGTGGTGCTATATAGAGGAGTACCGCCCCCTGTGGTGCTATATACAGGAGTATCGCCCCCTGTGGTGCTATATACAGGAGTATCGCCCCCTGTGGTGCTATATACAGGAGTACCGCCCCCTGTGGTGCTATATACAGGAGAATCGCCCCCTGTGGTGCTATATACAGGAGTATCGCCCCCTGTGGTGCTATATACAGGAGTATCGCCCCCTGTGGTGCTATATACAGGAGTACCGCCCCCTGTGGTGCTATATACAGGAGTACCGCCCCCTGTGGTGCTATATACAGGAGTACCGCCCCCTGTGGTGCTATATACAGGAGTACCGCCCCCTGTGGTGCTATATACAGGAGTACCGCCCCCTGTGGTGCTATATACAGGAGTACCGCCCCCTGTGGTGCTATATACAGGAGTACCGCCCCCTGTGGTGCTATATACAGGAGTACCGCCCCCTGTGGTGCTATATACAGGAGTACCGCCCCCTGTGGTGCTATATACAGGAGTACCGCCCTCTGTAGTGCTATATACAGGAGTATCGCCCTCTGTAGTGCTATATACAGGAGTACCGCCCTCTGTGGTGCTATATACAGGAGTATCGCCCTCTGTGGTGCTATATACAGGAGTATCGCCCTCTGTGGTGCTATATACAGGAGTATCGCCCCCTGTGGTGCTATATACAGGAGTACCGCCCTCTGTAGTGCTATATACAGGAGTACCGCCCTCTGTGGTGCTATATACAGGAGTACCGCCCTCTGTGGTGCTATATACAGGAGTACCGCCCCCTGTGGTGCTATATACAGGAGTATCGCCCCCTGTGGTGCTATATACAGGAGTACCGCCCTCTGTGGTGCTATATACAGGAGTACCGCCCTCTGTGGTGCTATATACAGGAGTACCGCCGCCTGTGGTGCTATATACAGGAGTACCGCCCCCTGTGGTGCTATATACAGGAGTACCGCCCCCTGTGGTGCTATATACAGGAGTACATCCCTCTGTGGTGCTATATACAGGAGTATCGCCCACTGTGGTGCTATATACAGGAGTACCTCCCCCTGTAGTGCTATATACAGGAGTACCGCCCCCTGTGGTGCTATATAGAGGAGTACCGCCCCCTGTGGTGCTATATACAGGAGTACCGCCCTCTGTAGTGCTATATACAGGAGTACCGCCCTCTGTGGTGCTATATACAGGAGTATCGCCCTCTGTGGTGCTATATACAGGAGTATCGCCCTCTGTGGTGCTATATACAGGAGTATCGCCCCCTGTGGTGCTATATACAGGAGTATCGCCCCCTGTGGTGCTATATACAGGAGTATCGCCCTCTGTGGTGCTATATACAGGAGTATCGCCCTCTGTAGTGCTATATACAGGAGTACCGCCCTCTGTGGTGCTATATACAGGAGTACCGCCCTCTGTGGTGCTATATACAGGAGTATCGCCCCCTGTGGTGCTATATACAGGAGTACCGCCCCCTGTAGTGTTATATACAGGAGTATCGCCCCCTGTGGTGCTATATACAGGAGTACCGCCCCCTGTGGTGCTATATACAGGAGTACCGCCCCCTGTAGTGCTATATAGAGGAGTATCGCCCTCTATGGACTTAACTGGAAGTACTACCATCTACATTTCAGCACCAGGAATACATCTCTCTACAGACTTATATCAGAAATACTACCACCCTCTGTAGCCCTATACCCAGAGGTCCAGTTTGTGTCTCTGCCCCTCCCACAATGGGGAGATTTCCTGCAATAGTTTGTGTCTCTGCCCCTCCCACAATGATGAGATTTCCTGCAGTAGTTTGTGTCTCTGCCCCTCCTACAATGGTGAGATTTCCTGCAATAGTTTGTGTCTCTGCCCCCCCACAATGGTGAGATTTCCTGCAGTAGTTTGTGTCTCTGCCCCTCCCACAATGGGGATATTTCCTGCAGTAGTTTGTGTCTCTGCCCCCCCACAATGGTGAGATTTCCTGCAGTAGTTTGTTTCTCTGCCCCTCCCACAATGGGGATATTTCCTGCAGTAGTTTGTGTCTCTGCCCCTCCCACAATGGGGATATTTCCTGCAGTAGTTTGTGTCTCTGCCCCTCCCACAATGGTGAGATTTCCTGCAGTAGTTTGTGTCTCTGCCCCTCCCACAATGGTGAGATTTCCCCCAGTAGTTTGTGTCTCTGCCCCTCCCACAATGGGGAGATTTCCTGCAGTAGTTTGTGTCTCTGCCCCTCCCACAATGGGAAGATTTCCTGCAGTAGTTTGTGTCTCTGCCCCTCCCACAATGGGAAGATTTCCTGCAGTAGTTTGTGTCTCTGCCCCTCCCACAATGGGGATATTTCCTGCAGTAGTTTGTGTCTCTGCCCCTCCCACAATGGGAAGATTTCCTGCAGTAGTTTGTGTCTCTGCCCCTCCCACAATGGTGAGATTTCCTGCAGTAGTTTGTGTCTCTGCCCCTCCCACAATGGGAAGATTTCCTGCAGTAGTTTGTGTCTCTGCCCCTCCCACAATGGTGAGATTTTCCTGCAGTAGTTTGTGTCTCTGCCCCTCCCACAATGGTGAGATTTTCCTGCAGTAGTTTGTGTCTCTGCCCCTCCCACAATGGGGATATTTCCTGCAGTAGTTTGTGTCTCTGCCCCTCCCACAATGGTGAGATAATAAATACAAATTATAATCCCAGTTCTGGGCGGAGTTTATTTGAATTCCATACAAGAAGAAACTCTGGGCCTCCTCTGTAAAACCTCCCGAGCTCCATACCAACCAATCAAATCACATAATACATTTTGTGAGTCCAGTTTGGAAGTCTTCTAGCCTCTGATTGGCTGTTATGGTCAGTGTTGTATTTGGTTGTAACCTTTGGATTGTGTTCTCTCTTCCTCCGGTGATCAGAGGCGGAGCGCGGCGGTGTTGCGTCACTGCGGATCCTCCCCTTCTCTCTCCGCCTCTGTAGTCGGCTGTGATTGGTTCTCCTCCGGGCTCAGTAAAGTCTCGGTATCTCCATGAATGATCCGATGGGCGGCCGCAATGTGTCTCCGCTGGGAGCTCCTCACTGCAGGACAACGAAGAGGAAAATTATAAGAGATCACAGCACTTCTCTCCAGAAGGACAGCGCCATCTTTGTTCAGGCATCATCCAGGGTCGCCATCTACTTCCTGGACTGAGATGTCGGCTCAGAGGTGATGCAGTCATGTAAATCTCGGTGTTCACAAATGTCTGACGCAGATCAGCCCCCGCTGCAACTTATCAACTTGCCACAAAGCTACAATCAGGGCCGGGACAAGGCGTGGGCAGGAGGGGGCGGCGGCTCTGGACACTGTGGCATCATGTGGGGTGGGGCGCTATTTGGTGTATTTGTGTTGAGGGGAATCTGGGTGGGGGGGGTCAGCAGGGGGTAATAATTGTTCTAGGAGGGGACATTTTAGTGGAAGTGCTTGGAGTGGTGATTTAGGGGGGGATTTGTGTTGAATGGGCGGATGGGAGAAGAGGATTTGAGCTAGGAGGGGGGGATTTGAAAGGTTTGTGCTAGAAAAGGTGAAATGGTGGGGGGGGGGGGGGGGGGGGGGGGTTGGAGTATTAGTGCTTGGAGGGGGGAATTGGGAGGGAGGAATTAGAGTGTGTGGGGGGGGGGGGTGTATTTGAGGGGGAAGGTTTGTGCTAGGAGGCATGATTTTTTTTTTGGGGGGGGGGGGGGGGGGGTTGGAGTATTAGTGCTTGGAGGGGGGAATTGAGAGGAAGGATTTAGAGTTGGGGGGGGGGTGTATTTGAGGGGGAAGGTTTGTGCTAGGAGGCATGATTTTTTATTTGGGGGGGGGGTTGGAGTATTAGTGCTTGGAGGGGGGAATTGAGAGGAAGGATTTAGAGTTGGGGGGGGGGTGTATTTGAGGGGGAAGGTTTGTGCTAGGGGGCATGATTTTTTTGGGGGGGGGGGGGTTTGGAGTATTAGTGCTTGGAGAGGGTAATTGGAGAGGAAATTGTGCTGGGAGGGAGGATTTAGAGTGTGGGGGGGGGATGTATTTGAGGGGGAAGAAGGTTTGTGCTAGGAGGGGTAATTTTTTTTGTGGGGGTGGGGGTGACATTAGGGATGGGGGTTGGGGATTTGTGCTGGTGGGGGGGTTGCGGTCTTGTCCTGGGAGGGGGGGGGGGGAATTTATGCTTGGGGGTAAGCATGCAGATTTGTGTTCAGTTTTTGTGGGGGAATTTTAGCTGACAGAGAATGCTCATACATTGGGGGGGGGGGGGGGGGGGTTGGAGTATTAGTGCTTGGAGGGGGAATTTGGGGGGGGGGGTCTGTTTTGGGAGGGGGGGTTTTGGGGGTTCATAATAGAATATGTGATATAGTATAAATAAAGTTGATTGAGGAACATTTTTTTTGGGGGGGGTTGGAGTATTAGTGCCTGAAGGGGGAATTGGAGGAGGGGATTTGGAGGGGGGGGGGATGTGTACTCGGAGGGGAAATTTGAGGGGTAAAAGATTTGTGCTAGAAGGGGTGATTTTTTTTTTGGGAGGGGGGGGGTTGTGCTGGGGGATGGGTGCAAAGATTTGTGCTGGGGGGGGAGATTTCAGGGTGGGGGGGGGGGGGGGTTGCTGCTTAGTCCTGAGAGTCCTGAGAGAGGGGGAGTTGATGCTAAGGGGGTAAGCATGCAGATTTGGTGACCTTGTTACAATGAACAGTCTGATCACTCTGCACCGGGCGCACATACCTCTCCCCCGGACGGCGCTCTTCTGGATTTCCGGGATGAGGAAGCTGTACACCAACTCCGCCACGATCTCCTCCGACTGCAACCGGCTCCGGCTGTGGAAAGGAGGGACAATGTTACTCTAATTACTGCAGACATTCTAGTGACCTGCAGAGGGCAGGTATGAGCCACCCCTAGAGCTAGATGATGCTGGACGCCCTCCAGCCAGGAAATGAGGGCGGGGCTCTGACTTGCTGGAGTTTCTAATGCACATGGTGAGAAGCTCACAGTGTGCAGTGAAATCAGAGGAAGCCGTTCCAGTCCAGGAGAGGAGACTGAGGGGGAAGGGTGGAGGTAAGTTGTGTCCTCCTCCCCGGGGGGGGGGGGGGGGGGGGGATGGGCGGCGCCCTCACCTGCTCTCCATCTGGTAAGCGATCTCGTTGATCTCCTGGGCTCTGCGTTGGATCTCCTCCCGGGCCTGCTCCTCCGCCGTGTCCCGGGTGGCGCTGAGGATGACGTCCTCCAGGTACGAGTCCACCGTACTCTGGTGAATGTTCACAACCTGCCGGCACACAACCACAGCAATGCATTATGGGAATCACCGACCTTTCAACTCAACAACCAGATCCGATATTACACAGCGAGGACGACCGGTATAGATCAGGGGACGCCCCGTGTCTAGATCAGGGGACGCCCCGTGTCTAGATCAGGGGACGCCCCGTGTCTAGATCAGGGGACGCCCCGTGTCTAGATCAGGGGACGCCCCGTGTCTAGATCAGGGGACGCCCCGTGTCTAGATCAGGGGACGACCCGTGTCTAGATCAGGGGACGCCCCGTGTCTAGATCAGGGGACGCCCCGTGTCTAGATCAGGGGACGCCCCGTGTCTAGATCAGGGGACGTCCCGTGTCTAGATCAGAGGACGCCCGTGTCTAGATCAGAGGACGCCCCGTGTCTAGATCAGGGGACGCCCCGTGTCTAGATCAGGGGACGCCCCGTGTCTAGATCAGGGGACGCCCCGTGTCTAGATCAGGGGACGCCCCGTGTCTAGATCAGGGGACGCCCCGTGTCTAGATCAGGGGACGCCCGTGTCTAGATCAGGGGACGCCCCGTGTCTAGATCAGGGGACGCCCCGTGTCTAGATCAGGGGACGCCCCGTGTCTAGATCAGGGGACGCCCCGTGTCTAGATCAGGGGACGCCCCGTGTCTAGATCAGGGGACGCCCCGTGTCTAGATCAGGGGACGCCCCGTGTCTAGATCAGGGGACGCCCCGTGTCTAGATCAGGGGACGCCCGTGTCTAGATCAGGGGACGCCCCGTGTCTAGATCAGGGGAGGCCCCGTGTCTAGATCAGGGGACGCCCCGTGTCTAGATCAGGGGACGCCCCGTGTCTAGATCAGGGGACGCCCCGTGTCTAGATCAGGGGACGCCCCGTGTCTAGATCAGGGGACGCCCGTGTCTAGATCAGGGGACGTCCCGTGTCTAGATCAGGGGACGTCCCGTGTCTAGATCAGAGGACGCCCGTGTCTAGATCAGAGGACGCCCGTGTCTAGATCAGAGGACGCCCCGTGTCTAGATCAGGGGACGCCCCGTGTCTAGATCAGGGGACGCCCCGTGTCTAGATCAGGGGACGCCCGTGTCTAGATCAGGGGACGCCCCGTGTCTAGATCAGGGGACGCCCCGTGTCTAGATCAGGGGACGCCCCGTGTCTAGATCAGGGGACGCCCAGTGTCTAGATCAGGGGACGCCCCGTGTCTAGATCAGGGGACGCCCCGTGTCTAGATCAGGGGACGCCCCGTGTCTAGATCAGGGGACGCCCCGGGTCTAGATCAGGGGACGGCCCGTGTCTAGATCAGGGGACGCCCGTGTCTAGATCAGGGGACGACCCGGGTCTAGATCAGGGGACGCCCCGTGTCTAGATCAGGGGACGCCCCGTGTCTAGATCAGGGGACGTCCCGTGTCTAGATCAGGGGACGTCCCGTGTCTAGATCAGAGGACGCCCGTGTCTAGATCAGAGGACGCCCCGTGTCTAGATCAGAGGACGCCCCGTGTCTAGATCAGGGGACGCCCCGTGTCTAGATCAGGGGACGCCCCGTGTCTAGATCAGGGGACGCCCCGTGTCTAGATCAGGGGACGCCCGTGTCTAGATCAGGGGACGCCCCGTGTCTAGATCAGGGGACGCCCCGTGTCTAGATCAGAGGACGCCCCGTGTCTAGATCAGAGGACGCCCCGTGTCTAGATCAGAGGACGCCCCGTGTCTAGATCAGGGGACGCCCCGTGTCTAGATCAGGGGACGCCCCGTGTCTAGATCAGAGGACGCCCCGTGTCTAGATCAGGGGACGCCCCGTGCCTAGATCAGGGGACGCCCCGTGTCTAGATCAGGGGACGCCCGGTATAGATCAGGGGACGCCCCGTGTCTAGATCAGGGGACGCCCCGTGTCTAGATCAGGGGACGCCCGTGTCTAGATCAGGGGACGCCCGTGTCTAGATCAGGGGACGACACCTGCCTCGACACCTGCCTGACCCGACTACTCTCTCACCTACCTCGACCCCTGCCTGACCCTGACTACCTTCTCACCTGCCTTGACCCCTGACTACTTTCTCACCTGCCCCGACCCTGACTACTCTTTCGCCCTGCCTCAACCCCTGCCTGACCCAACTACTTTCTCACCTGCCTCGATCCTGACTACTTTCTCACCTGCCTCGATCCTGACTACTTTCTCACCTGCCTCGATCCTGACTACTTTCTCACCTGCCTCGATCCTGACTACTCTCTCGCCCTGCCTCGAAACCTGCCTGACCCAACTACTTTCTCACCTGCCTTGACCCCTGCCTGACCCTGACTACTCTCTCACCTACCTCGACCCCTGCCTGACCCTGACTACTCTCTCACCTACCTCGACCCCTGCCTGACCCTGACTACTTTCTCACCTGCCTCGACCCTGACTACTCTTTCGCCCTGCCTCAACCCCTGCCTGACCCGACTACTTTCTCACCTGCCTTGACCCAGACTATTCTCTCACCTGCCTCGACCCCTGCCTACTCTCTCACCTGCCTCAACCCCTGCCTGACCCGACTACTTTCTCACCTGCCTTGACGCCTGCCTTTCTCTGACTATTCTATCACCTGCCTCGACCCCTGCCTGACCCCGACTACTCTCTCGCCCTGCCTTGACCCCTGCCTGACCCTGACTACTCTCACACTTGCCTCAAACCCTACATGACCCTGACTGCTCTCTCACTTGCAGACCACCAAGACAACAGCCTTGACTTGACTAATCTCCTGCTGCTGGTCGAGACCTCTTTCTGACCTGACCTCTCTTGTCTGCAGCCCTGTGAACAGTCCTTGCACCTTCTCCTTTCTGTTCCAGCCACCCCCTCGGTTGGAGCGATCCTAAGGGCCATGACCTGGTGCCAGTCTGCAGCAAAAGAAAAAGGGCCACTAGGGTTTATGGACCATCTCCACCATGAGAAGCTCTGTGGAAGACCAACAGCCACTTGGACTTCTCGCGTTGGGTGAGCCCATGTCATCTGCCATGGGGCACCATGTTATAGATGCAAAAGAGGGCCAACTCCCTATTAATGGCCATGGCCGTGGAATGGGGTTTCCAACAAGCTCATAGAGGTGTGATGGTCAGGGCTACCCAACATTTGCCAATATCATATAGTATAAGGAGGCCTCTTTGTGTTCTTGGATGGGGTTTAAGGGACTTTTATCTGCACTGGCACATTCCTGGGTTTCTCTAGTGCAAACAGTGAGAAAATTCCACATGGATCAGCCTTGTCCTAACCTGATTATCGAGGTTTGTTGTGTCTACAATGCAGGAAGTCCACCTCGTCTGTCCCTGATGAATGGAGGTTAACTGATAAGTTATGTCTGTGAGGACTGAGGTTGGACTGGAGCTTTCTGGCTGAGTATACGGGGTACTAGACGCAGGAGCATACAGTCCACGGGCCCAGGTGGAGGGGAAGAGTGAAAATCTCCAGGACTGGGACACTGGAGGCTCCTTAAACACTGCAAGGTACAAGGAGTATAATGTGCTGCCAGGCAATGCTATGGAAATGCTTCACTCTTATACCACTCAGGTGGTAGGTGCCCCCCTTAAAATCTGTGTCAGGACCTGGATCACCTGCTGGTGGCACTGTGCTTCCCAAAGGTTGTAGTTTCCGGTGTCTCCCAGCAATCAGTTTCCATCTGATGCTGGCTGCTGGGAGGGTATTTAGGTCCTCCTTTTACTAGTGCCTCTTGAATCTGAAATCGCGGCAAAGTCGTGCCAAAATCTCGGCCATGAATTTGCGGTAAAAAAACTCTGCAGAATCGCGTGACTTTCAAGTCGCAGCAGTGTGAATGGGGCCTTAGGCTTTCTGTTTGGGTTGATTCGTTGGGTATTCTGTCGTTTTGGGTTTTCGGATCACTTACATTTTTTTGTTCTGGTGTTTGGATGGATTTTGTTTCACTGTAAATAAATCTCACTTAAAAAGCACACGCAGTCTAATCTCAGTTTCCTGAGTGTCCTCAGGCGAGAGCCTGCGTGAGTGGCTCTGTACCAAGTGATCTCTGCCGTGACCAATCACAATGGTCACATGATGTAAACAGTGCGGTGCTTACATTTGTGAGCTCTCCTCTTCCTTTTACAATGGAGCAGAAACGAATAAATTATTTATACATTAGTTCCGGTGTCCTGTCGGATAGTGTCCCCCATCGGATACTGTGCGCTGTGTACTGCGCATGCGCAGTACGGATCACAAAAATATTCCCGAAAATAGCCGAAGATGAACGGAGCCTGCGCCGTGAGTCCAGGTTCAAGCCCCACCATCCAAGTGGACATAGAGTCAGAATAAAAAAGAGCCGAGCGAAGCGAGGCCGTGCCCGAATCGTGGCGAGCGAAGCGAGCCCCCGAGGGGCCCTCTAACTTTGTGCAGCCCTATGTCCATTTGGATGGTGGGGCTTGCACCTCGACTCACGACTCATCTTCGGAGATTTTCCGAATCTCCTTGTCCTCCGTACTGCGCAAGCGCTGCGCCTGCGCAGTAAGGGCCGGACACTATCCGATAGGCCAGGGATCCTCAAACTACGGCCCCTCCAGCTGTTGCAGAACTACACATCCCATGAGGCATTGTAAAACTCTGACATTCACAGACTAGGCATGATGGGAATTGTAGTTCCTGAACAACTGGAGGGCCATAGTTTGAAGACCCCTGCGATAGGCGGACATTTTTAGACAGAACACCGGCTGCAGTGGCTGAGGGATGTGACAGCTGAACCCGGAAGTGATGTAATGCAGGATGCTTCCGGGTTCTTACTAGTCAGGGAAGATCAGCGAATGGACTGTTGCTGGTCTCCCTCCCAGCAGCATCCACAATGCCGGTTCTAAGTCTGCAGATGGGAGCGGGAAGCCCCAGGAAACATGTATGGGGGTGCATGCAGGGGAAGGGGGGGCAGTCGGTGGAGCGACTTTAATCGCAACCCTTAAAACATTTAAACTGAACACTTTGCCTTGAGTTCCCTCAGCTGCGTCTAGTAAAGCCCGGCTCCGGACACGTTATTTTCTTCTGGAAGGATCAGAACCTTCGTGCTCCAATCTTCTGTTTTTATTAATTTGTATCCAATTTCTGATCAAATGTGACCCCACCCCCCACCTCTGCGTGTACCTGTCGGAAGATCTCGTCCTCCTCCCGCCTCCGCCGCTCCTCCACCTGTCTCCTCCCACTTTCTTCCGCCTCTCGGATGCGTCGGTGGCGTTCGGCGAGCATGGCGAAGGCGTGGATCCTGCGTTCTTCTTGCAGGCGGACGAGCTCTTTGGAGAGGAAGTCGAACATCTCTGAGAGGACCTCCCCCTCCATCCGGGACATGTGCTCTTCCTGCACTGCGGCCTGTGGAGAGGACACACCAATCAATACTGAACGATCGTTCATGACGAGATATTAAAGGGGACCTTCATCCTTGTCCATGAGAACTAAGTCTCATGACCTCATTACCTTTCATGATCGTTTATTGAGGACAGACGTGTGCAGAACGAAAACATTTGTTTAGTTTCGATTCGCTATTTACATAAATTTGTTTAATTTGCTTAATTCGTTTAGTTTATTCCAATTAAAATTTTCAGAATTTGGTGGAATCTAACTCAATTCATATGAATTCGGAAAATTTGAATCGACTCGAATTCCATTAGAATCCTAATCAAATTATTTTTTTTCTATTCTATTTTATTTTCTGTTCTATTCTTTCCTTTTCTATTATATTCTATTAATTTATATTCAATGCAAATTCAAATGTATTATATTTGAAATTAGAATTTTGTAAAATGGTTATATTGTTATATTCTTTCTGTTGTATTCTTTTCTAGTGTTTATTCTGTTCTAATATTTTCTATTCTTTTTCGAATTTATTCTTTTCAAAATTTCCACTTTGGAAGATGGTTATATTCTTTTCTATTCTATTGTTTTTTTTCTATTCTATTCATTATTTTCTATTTTATTATTTTCTATTCAAATTTATTTTATTTGAAATTTGAATTTCGGAACATGGTTACATTCTTTCTATTTTTTTTCTATTCTTTTTATTTTCCATCCTATTCTAATCTATTCAAATTTTTGGAAATGGTTATATTCTTTCTATAATATAGTTTTTTATTCTATTGTATTTGAATTTATTCTATTCAAATTTTGGGAAATGGTTATATTCTTTCTATTCTATAGTTTATTCTATTCAAATTTTAGGAAATGGTTATATTCTTTCTATTCTATTGTTTTTTTAATTCTATTTTTTTTATTTTCTATTTTATTCTTTTCTATTCAAATTCAAATAAATTTTATATGAAATTTGAATTTCGGAAGATGGTTACATTCTTTCTATTCTATTGTTTTTTTTCTATTCTATTCTTTTAGTTTCTATTTTATTCTTTTCTATTCAAATTTATTTTATTCGAAATTTGAATTTCAGAAGATGGTTACATTCTTTCTATCTTTTTCTATTCTTTTTATTTTCCATCCTATTCTAATCTATTCAAATTTTTGGAAATGGTTATATTCTTTCTATTCTATAGTTTTTTATTCTATTCTATTTGTATTTGAATTTATTCTATTCAAATTTTGGGAAATGGTTATATTCTTTCTATTCTATAGTTTATTCTATTCTATTCTATTCATATTTGAATTTATTCTATTCAAATTTTAGGAAATGGTTATATTCTTTCTATTCTATTGTTTTTTTAATTCTATTCTATTCTTTTATTTTGTATTTTATTCTTTTCTATTCAAATTCAAATAAATTTTATGAAATTTGAATTTCGGAAGATGGTTACATTCTTTCTATTCTATTGTTTTTTTTCTATTCTATTCTTTTCTATTTTATTCTTTTCTATTCAAATTTGAATTTCAGAAGATGGTTACATTCTTTCCATTTTTTTTTCTATTTTTATTTTCTATCCTATTCTAATCTATTCAAATTTTTGGAAATGGTTATATTCTTTCTATTCTATAGTTTTTTATTCTATTTGTATTTGAATTTATTCTATTCAAATTTTGGGGAAAATACACCGATCGCCGCCGATTCTGAGCCTCTCGGCCGCTCTCTGAGGCTTTTGGCCGCTTCCGGCCGTTCTCTGAGGTTTTCAGCCGCTGTCAGCCGTTCTCGGAGGGTTACGGCCATTCTCGGCGGCTCTCGCAGTCCTGCGTGACCCGGCGAGAGCTGCCGAGAATGTCCGAAAGCCGACGAGAACTATCGAGCGCCGCCGAGATACACAGGACATCCGGCTTTGTATCTCGGTGGCGCCATTTTTAAATTCTGCAAATGACACTGGGGCAAGGCTGCATTGATGGGCATTTAAATGTAAGTTTTTTTTTTTCCCTTAAACTTCCCTCCTTAACTTGGGGTGCGTGTTATACGCCCATAAATACGGTAGTTGGAATGATGTTGGCCACCAAAATGAGGAGAGAAAAAATGTACCTTCTGGACTGAAGGTAAATTTTGCACCAAAAGCTGGTTTTGTTATTTCACCTTTTTATTGGGCGGTTTACTTTTATCTTATTTTTGAGTTCTGCTTCAATTGAAATGGATCCGGGGGATTTTTTTTTGGGGGGGGAATTTGTCTACCGTTCTCCTTTAATAACCAAAATTCAGAGGACACTTACTTTGTGCTCATCGAGTTCCCGCTGACGCTGCAGGGCCAGGGTCTCCTGCCTGTCCTCCTTCTTCAGCAGTTGGCCCTCCTCCTGCAGCGCGTGCGTGGTGCGCAGTTCCCGGATCAGCTCCACGCGCTTCTCCTTCCCCTCGAACATCTAGAAAGAAATGGAGTGTTGTTGGTGAGAGATGAAGGAACGGGGGGGAGGGAAATTTACTAATGTGGATAACCACAAGACATGTGCAGAACCAACCGATTTGTTTCGATTCCTTATTTAAATAATTTTGTTAATAGATTTGTTTGGATTATTTGTTTTCGAATTTGATTCTAGTTTTCCGAATTTGGTCCAATGGAATTTAATTTTAACCGCTTCCCGACCGGCGCACGACGATGTACGTCGGCAGAATGGCACAGACAGGCATAAGGGATGTACAGGTACGTCCCTTTGAAATTGCCGCCGTGCCATCGCGTGCACGCCGGTCGGGATCTTCCGCAAGTCCGATCGCGGGTACCGCGGACTCGATCGTCTCACGGGGAGGAAGAATGGGGAGATGCCGATGTAAACAAGCATCTTCCCGTTCTGCCTAGCAACAAGTGACACTTATCTCTGCTCCCTGGGATTGGAGCGGAGATCAGTGATGTGTACAACACAGCCACGCCCCCCCCCCCACAGTTAGCAACACGCCCCTAGGACACACTTAACCCCTACACTGCCACCTAGTGGTTAACCCCTTCACTGCCAGTGTAATTTACACAGGAATCAGTGCATTTGTATAGCACTGATTGCTGTATAAATGACAATGGTCCCAAAAATGTGTAAAAAAATTTCAGATGTGTCCGCCATAATGTCGCAGTCACAATAAAAAAAAAAAAACGCTGATCGCCGCCATTACTAGTAAAAAAAAAAATATTAATAGAAATGCCATAAAACTATCCCCTATAACTTTTGCGCAAACCAATCAATAATCGCTTATTGCGATTTTTTTGTTTTACCAAAAATATGTAGAAGAATACGTATCGGCCTAAACTGAGGAAAAAAATATGTTTTTTATATATTTTTGGGGGATATTTATTATAGCAAAAAGTAAAAAATAATGCGTTTTTTTTCAAAATTGTCGCTCTTTTTTTGTTTATAGCGCAAAAAATAAAAACCGCAGGGGTGATCAAATGCCACCAAAAGAAAGCTCTGTTTGTGGGAAAAAATAAGGACGTCAATTTTGTTTGGGAGCCACGTCGCACGACCGCACAATTGTCAGTTATAGCCGAATCACAAAACATGCTCTGGTCTTAAGCCAGCTAAATGGTCCGGGCTGAAAGTGGCTGACCAAATCTGGAAAATTTGGATCAGCATTCTAAAAAAAAGTGCGCTTGTAAGACCGCTGCGCAAATACGGTGTGACAGAAAGTATTGCAACGACTGCCATTTTATTCTCTAGGGTGTTAGAGAAAAAAAACGTATAATGTTTGGGGGTTCTAAGTAAAAAAGAAGTCGGGGGACTTTTCCGCATTTCTCACATGCGGGGCGGCCCATTAAAATGAATGGGTTGCCTTACACGTGACACGCGGAAACCTGTGCGCTCTGTCACACCTACATGGCGTGAACGGGGCCTAGACGCATGGACTCTGGGACAAATGGTGGGAAGACTGCATAGGCCTATAGGAGGCTCGGTGAGGCATGCCGCCATACCATGTTCTGTACCGCCCGACCCCGGATCAATTTCTGCAGGAAGATGACAGCCAGCTCCTTCTCCTCCTCACCCTGGAAAGAGAAGAAGAACGCAATGAAAAGGGGAATAAATAATGGAGTTGTGAAGGGCCGGCAGAAGAAGGGGCATTAGAAGGGGCTCACCTCCGGCGGCTCCGGGACTCGGGGGGTGGTGGGTCGGGGAGCCGGCTTCTCGATCTTCTGTAAGAAGCGGAGAGGCTTCTCAGGCTGCGGAGAACGATTCTTCTTTTTCAGCAAAGCCTGGGGGACACAAAGAGGTCATTACATGGAGGGGTCATTACATGGAGGGGTCATTACATGGAGGGGGTCATTACATGGAGAGGTCATTACATGGAGGGGTCATTACATGGAGGGGTCATTACATGGAGAGGTCATTACATGGAGAGGTCATTACATGAAGGGGTCATTACATGGAGGGGTCATTACATTACATGAAGGGGTCATTACATGGAGGGGGTCATTACATGGAGAGGTCATTACATGGAGAGGTCATTACATGGAGGGGTCATTACATGGAGGGGTCATTACATGGAGGGGTCATTACATGGAGAGTTCATTACATGGAGAGGTCATTACATGGAGGGGTCATTACATGGAGAGTTCATTACATGGAGAGTTCATTACATGGAGAGGTCATTACATGGAGAGTTCATTACATGGAGGGGTCATACATGGAGAGGTCATTACATGGAGAGGTCATTACATGGAGGGGGTCATTACATGGAGAGTTAATTACATGGAGGGGTCATTACATGGAGAGGTCATTACATGGAGGGGTCATTACATGGAGAGGTCATTACATGGAGGGGGTCATTACATGGAGGGGGACATTACATGGAGGGGTCATTACAGGGAGGGGTCATTACATGGAGGGGTCATTACATGGAGAGGTCATTACATGGAGGGGTCATTACATGGAGGGGTCATTACATGGAGGGGGTCATTACATGGAGGGGTCATTACATGGAGAGGTCATTACATGGAGAGGTCATTACATGGAGAGGTCATTACAAGGAGAGGTCATTACATGGAGGGGTCATAGATGGAGAGGTCATTACATGGAGAGGTCATTACATGGAGGGGTCATAGATGGAGAGGTCATTACATGGAGAGTTCATTACATGGAGGGGGTCATTACATGGAGGGGGTCATTACATGGAGGGGGTCATTACATGGAGGGGGTCATTACATGGAGGGATCATTACATGGAGGGGGTCATTACATGGAGAGGTCATTACATGGAGGGGGTCATTACATGGAGGGGGTCATTACATGGAGGGGGTCATTACATGGAGGGGGTCATTACATGAAGAGGTCATACATGGAGGGGTCATTACATGGAGGGGTCATTACATGGAGAGTTCATTACATGGAGAGTTCATTACATGGAGAGGTCATTACATGGAGGGGTCATTACATGGAGAGGTCATTACATGGAGAGGTCATTACATGGAGAGGTCATTACATGGAGAGGTCATTACATGGAGAGGTCATTACATGGAGAGGTCATTACATGGAGGGGGTCATTACATGGAGGGATCATTACATGGAGGGGGTCATTACATGGAGAGGTCATTACATGGAGGGGGTCATTACATGGAGGGGGTCATTACATGGAGGGGGTCATTACATGGAGGGGGTCATTACATGAAGAGGTCATACATGGAGGGGTCATTACATGGAGGGGGTCATTACATGGAGTGTTCATTACATGGAGAGGTCATTACATGGAGGGGTCATTACATGGAGAGGTCATTACATGGAGAGGTCATTACATGGAGGGGTCATTACATGGAGAGGTCATTACATGGAGAGGTCATACCTGGAGGGGTCATTACATGGTTGGGTCATTACATGGAGGGGTCATTACATGGAGGGGTCATTACATGGAGAGTTAATTATATGGAGGGGTCATTACATGGAGAGGTCATTACATGGAGAGGTCATTACATGGAGGGGTCATTACATGGAGGGGTCATTACATGGAGGGGTCATTACATGGAGAGGTCATTACATGGATGGGTCATTACATGGAGAGGTCATTACATGGAGAGGTCATTACATGGAGAGGTCATTACATGGAGAGGTCATTACATGGAGGGGTCATTACATGGAGAGTTCATTACATGGAGGGGTCATTACATGGAGAGGTCATTACATGGAGAGTTCATTACATGGAGGGGTCATTACATGGAGAGTTCATTACATGGAGGGGTCATTACATGGAGAGGTCATTACATGGAGAGGTCATTACATGGAGGGGTCATAGATGGAGAGGTCATTACATGGAGGGGTCATAGATGGAGAGGTCATTACATGGAGAGTTCATTACATGGAGGGGTCATTACATGGAGAGGTCATTACATGGAGGGGTCATAGATGGAGAGGTCATTACATGGAGAGTTCATTACATGGAGGGGGTCATTACATGGAGAGGTCATTACATGGAGGGGTCATTACATGGAGGGGGTCATACATGGAGGGGTCATTACATGGAGGGGTCATTACATGGAGGGGTCATTACATGGAGGGGGTCATTACATGGAGAGGTCATACATGGAGGGGTCATTACATGGAGGGGTCATTACATGGAGGGGTCATTACATGGAGGGGGTCATTACATGGAGAGGTCATACATGGAGGGGTCATTACATGGAGGGGTCATTACATGGAGGGGTCATTACATGGAGGGGTCATTACATGGAGAGGTCATTACATGGAGAGGTCATTACATGGAGGGGGTCATTACATGGAGGGGGTCATTACATGGAGGGGGTCATTACATGGAGAGGTCATTACATAGAGGGGTCATTACATGGAGGGGTCATTACATGGAGAGGTCATTACATGGAGGGATCATTACATGGAGAGGTCATTACATGGAGGGGTCATTACATGGAGAGGTCATTACATGGAGGGGTCATTACATGGAGGGGTACATTACATGGAGGGGGTCATTACATGGAGGGGTCATTACATGGAGAGGTCATTACATTACATGGAGGGGTCATTACATTACATGGAGGGGTCATTACATGGAGAGGTCATTACATGGAGGGGTCATTACATGGAGGGGTCATTACATGGAGAGGTCATTACATGGAGGGGGTCATTACATGGAGAGGTCATTACATGGAGAGGTCATTACATGGAGGGGTCATTACATGGATAGGTCATTACATGGAATGGTCATTACATGGAGGGGTCATTACATGGAGAGGTCATTACATGGAGAGGTCATTACATGGAGAGGTCATTACATGGAGGGGTCATTACATGGAGGGGTCATTACATGGAGGGGTCATTACATGGAGGGGTCATTACATGGAGGGGTCATTACATGGAGGGGTCATTACATGGAGGGGTCATTACATGGAGGGGTCATTACATGGAGGGGTCATTACATGGAGAGGTCATTACATGGAGGGGTCATTACATGGAGAGGTCATTACATGGAGGGGTCATTACATGGAGAGGTCAACACATGGAGGGGTCATTACATGGAGAGGTCATTACATGGAGAGGTCATTACATGGAGGGGTCATTACATGGAGAGGTCATTACATGGAGGGGTCAACACATGGAGGGATCATCTGTCCCTCATTTTGGTCTGATCTATATACACTATATTACCAAAAGTATTGTGACGCCTGCCTTTACACACACATGACCTTTAATGGCATCCCAGTCTCAGTCCGTAGGGTTCAATATTGAGTTGGCCGACCCTTTGCAGCTATAACAGCTTCAACTCTTCTGGGAAGGCTGTCCACAAGGTTTAGGAGGGTGTCTATGGGAATGTTTGACCATTCTTCCAGAAGAACATTTGTGGGATCAGGCACTGATGTTGGACGAGAAGGTCTGGTTCTCAATCTCCCCTCTAATTCATCCCAAAGGCATGCACAAAGCAAGGTCCATAAAGACATGGATGAGCGAGTTTGGGGTGGGAGGAACTTGACTGACCTGCACAGAGTTCTGACCTCAACCCGATAGAACACCTTTGGGATGAATTGGAGCGGAGACTGCGAGCCAGGCCTTCTCGTCCGACATCAGTCCCTGACCTCACAAATGCGCTTCTGGAAGAATGGTCAAACATTCCCATAGACACCCTCCTAAACCTTGTGGATGACCTTCCCAGAAGAGCTGAAGCTGTTATAGCTATAAAGGGTCGGCCAACTCAATACTGAACCCTACGGACTAAGACTGGGAGGCCATTGAAGATCATGTGTGTGTAAAGGCAGGCGTACCAATACTTTTGGTAATATAGTGTAGTTGTATATAAAATGCACTTTTTATCTTTCAGAAAGTGATAAACGTTTCATCCAATTTCTAATCTGCTGCATTTGTAAATTTCAAAACCCAATATAAAGAATAGTTGTGGCAAAAAAAATAAATAAATAAACACTTGTGGGGTTAACTAATCCTTTTTTGTATAATTCTCCTTTCAGGGGGCGTGGCAGGGGGTGTGTCCTATGCCTACCAATAGGTTTCCCTCATTCCCATCTCAGAAAGTTGGGAGGTGTGGTCTATGAGCCAGTCTTATGGGGGATGTCCAGGAGCATTCTGATTGGGACAATCCATGTAAGGGGGCGGCACTGTGATGGGGACAGTTAATATAAGAAGGGACTTTGATGGGGACACTGATGTAAGGGGGGCTCTGATGGGGGACACCTAATATAAGAGGGGCTCTGATGGGGATACCTAATATAAGGGGGCACTCTGATGGGGACACCTAATATAAGGGGGGCTCTGATGGGGATACCTAATATAAGGGGGGCTCTGATGGGGGACACCTAATATAAGGGGGGCTCTGATGGGGATACCTAATATAAGGGGGCACTCTGATGGGGACACCTAATATAAGGGGGGCTCTGATGGGGATACCTAATATAAGGGGGGCTCTGATGGGGGACACCTAATATAAGGGGGGCTCTGATGGGGGACACCTAATATAAGGGGGGCTCTGATGGGGGGACACCTAATATAAGGGGGGCTCTGATGGGGATACCTAATATAAGGGGGGCTCTGATGGGGGGACACCTAATATAAGGGGGGCTCTGATGGGGGGACACCTAATATAAGGGGGGCTCTGATGGGGACACCTAATATAAGGGGGGCTCTGATGGGGACACCTAATATAAGGGGGGCTCTGATGGGGGGACACCTAATATAAGGGGGGCTCTGATGGGGGACACCTAATATAAGGGGGGCTCTGATGGGGACACCTAATATAAGGGGGGCTCTGATGGGCGGACACCTAATATAAGGGGGGCTCTGATGGGCGGACACCTAATATAAGGGGGGCTCTGATGGGGGACACCTAATATAAGGGGGGACTCTGATGGGGGACACCTAATATAAGGGGGGCTCTGATGGGGGACACCTAATATAAGAGGGGCTCTGATGGGGGACACCTAATATAAGAGGGGCTCTGATGGGGGACACCTAATATAAGGGGGGGCTCTTATGGGGGACACCTAATATAAGGGGGGGCTCTGATGGGGGACACCTAATATAAGAGGGGCTCTGATGGCGGACACCTAATATAAGGGGGGCTCTGATGGGGGACACCTAATATAAGGGGGGCTCTGATGGGGGACACCTAATATAAGGGGGGACTCTGATGGGGGACACCTAATATAAGGGGGGGCTCTGATGGGGGACACCTAATATAAGAGGGGCTCTGATGGGGGACACCTAATATAAGGGGGGGCTCTGATGGGGGACACCTAATATAAGGGGGGCTCTGATGGGGGACACCTAATATAAGGGGGGCTCTGATGGGGGACACCTAATATAAGGGGGGCTCTGATGGGGACCCTGATGTATGGAAATATTGATGGGGATCCCAATGTAGACAGAGACTCTGGTGGGGACCCTGATGTAAGGGGGACTTTGGTGGGAACCGTATGTAAAGGGGAACTCTGATGGGGACCCTAAAAAGAGGAAATTTGATGGCGACCCTAATGTAGGAGGAGACTTTGATGGGGACACCTGATTTAAAGGGCACTCTGATGGGGACCCCGATTTAAGGGATGATTGATGGGGGCCCTGCTATAGACAGAAACTCTGATGGAAACCCCTAATATAAGGAGGGACAGACAGGGACCTTAATGTAGACAGAGACTCGATGGGGACCCTGATTTAAGGTGGGTAACCGTATCTAAAGGGGCACTCTGATGGGGACCCTGATATAAAGGAGTAACTTTGATGGGGATCCTAATGTAGGAGAAGTCTTTGATGGGGACACCTGATGTAAGGGGGACACCTGATTAAAAGGTGCACTCTGATGGGGACCCAAATGTAGACGGAGACTGTGATGGGAACCCTGATGTAAGGGGGACTTTGGTGAGGAACCAAGGGGCACTCTGATGGGGACACCTGATGTAAAGGGAACTCTGATGAGGACAGTTCATGTAAGGGGGTCATTGTGCCCCCCCCCCCCAATTTTCCTTTACTGCCCCCCCCCAGATCAGATAGACTAGATCAGGCCCTGGACCGGACCTCACTCCACCCAATATTTCCTGTAACAGATTGGCAGGATGTGAAATGCAGGGAGCGGGCACCTGCCGCCACTCTGCACAGCGGATCCCATGACATTGCATTGGCCGGGTTACGGCAGCCAGCAGAAGACTTCTCCTGGAACGTCTCCGGTTCACCCGGCACAATACTGACATCAACACAGAGAACGTTCCCGATGGAATCTCACTCCCTCACCTCGTGGACTTGCTTCAGCTCGCGGTCCAGCAGAGCTTCACGTTTCAGGAAGCCGTCCCTGGTGGTGGTCCTGTGTTTGGGGGAGCGCACACGAGGTTGGGTGACAAAATCTGGAAGGTTGGCCTCCAGGTCCAGCAATCCTAGGAGGAATAACGAGACACAACACACCAACAATCAGATTTATCACAAGTTCTAAAAAAAAAGTATTAAATGTTATTTTTCATGGGAATTATCGATTCGGAGAGTTTATTTATAAAGTCGCTCTGGACAACCCATCCTTGTTTGGCTGATAACAAAGAATGTCTTTACAGCCAATATAGAGGAAAGACACTTATCTCAGTTTCTACAGAGGTATGGAAACTGTACCACACATGTATGGGGAGGATCACCACCACCCACCGCCATGTATGGGGAGGATCACCACCATGTATGGGGAGGATCACCACCAAGTATGGGGAGGACCACCACCACCCACCGCCATGTATGGGGAGGATCACCACCATGTATAGGGAGGATCACCACCACCGCCATGTATGGGGAGGATCACCACCACCCACCGCCATGTATGGGGAGGACCACCACCACCCACCGCCATGTATGGGGAGGACCACCACCACCCACCGCCATGTATGGGGAGGATCACCACCACCCACCGCCATGTCGTGGGAGGATCACCACCATCACCATGTATGAGAAGGATCACCACCACCACCAAGTATGGGGAGGATCACCACCACCACCACCACCACCACCACCAAGTATGGGGAGGATCACCACCACCACCACCACCAAGTATGGGGAGGATCACCACCAGGTATGGGGAGGATCACCACCACCACCAGGTATGGGGAGGATCACCACCACCACCACCACCAGGTATGGGGAGGATCACCACCACCACCAGGTATGGGGAGGATCACCACCACCACCACCAAGTATGGGGAGGATCACCACCACCACCAAGTATGGGGAGAATCACCACCACCATGTATGGGGAGGATCACCACCACCACCACCACCAACACCACCATGTATAGGGAGGATCATAACCACCACCATGTATGGGGAGGACCACCACCATATATGGGGAGGATCACAACCACCACCATGTATGGGGAGGATCACAACCACCACCATGTATGGGGAGGATCACAACCACCGCCATGTATGGGGAGGATCACAACCACCGCCATGTATGGGGAGGATCACAACCACCGCCATGTATGGGGAGGATCACCACCACCATGTATGGGGAGGATCACCACCATCACCACCACCACCACCATGTATGGGGAGGATCACAACCACCACCAAGTATGGGGAGGATCACCACCACCATGTATGGGGAGGATCATCACCACCACCACCATGTATGGGGAGGATAATCACCACCACCATGTATGGGGGAGGACCACCACCATATATGGGGAGGATCACAACCACCACCATGTATGGGGAGGATCACAACCACCGCCATGTATGGGGAGGATCACCACCACCACCACCACCTTGTATTGGGGAGGACCACAACCATGTATGGGGAGGATCACAACCACCACCATGTATAGGGAGGATCACAACCACCGCCATGTATGGGGAGGATCACCACCAAGTATGGGGAGGACCACCACCACCCACCGCCATGTATGGGGAGGATCACCACCACCCACCGCCATGTCGTGGGAGGATCACCACCATCACCATGTATGGGAAGGATCACCAACACCACCAAGTATGGGGAGGATCACCACCACCACCACCACCAGGTATGGGGAGGATCACCACCACCACCAGGTATGGGGAGGATCACCACCACCACCAGGTATGGGGAGGATCACCACCACCACCACCACCACCAGGTATGGGGAGGATCACCACCACCACCAGGTATGGGGAGGATCACCACCACCACCAGGTATGGGGAGGATCACCACCACCACCAAGTATGGGGAGGATCACCACCAAGTATGGGGAGGATCACCACCACCATGTATGGGGAGGATCACCACCACCACCACCATGTATAGGGAGGATCATAACCACCACCATGTATGGGGGAGGACCACCACCATATATGGGGAGGATCACAACCACCACCATGTATGGGGAGGATCACAACCACCGCCATGTATGGGGAGGATCACCACCACCACCACCATGTATGGGGAGGATCACAACCACCACCAAGTATGGGGAGGATCACCACCACAATGTATGGGGAGGATCATCACCACCACCACCATGTATGGGGAGGATCATCACCACCACCACCACCATGTATGGGGAGGATCATCACCACCACCATGTATGGGGGAGGACCACCACCATATATGGGGAGGATCACAACCACCACCATGTATGGGGAGGATCACCACCACCACCACCACCTTGTATTGGGGAGGACCACCACCATGTATGGGGAGGATCACAACCACCACCATGTATGGGGAGGATCAAAACCACCGCCATGTATGGGGAGGATCACCACCACCACCACCACCACCACCATGTATGGGGAGGATCACAACCACCACCAAGTATGGGGAGGATCACCACCACCACCATGTATGGGGAGGATCACCACCACCACCACCACCATGTATGGGGAGGATCATCACCACCACCATGTATGGGGGAGGACCACCACCATATATGGGGAGGATCACAACCACCACCATGTATGGGGAGGATCACAACCACCGCCATGTATGGGGAGTATCACAACCACCGCCATGTATGGGGAGGATCACCACCACCACCACCACCACCACCACCACCATGTATGGGGGAGGACCACCACCATGTATGGGGAGGATCACAACCACCACCATGTATGGGGAGGATCACAACCACCACCACTACCAGGTATGGGGAGAATCACCACCACCATGTATGGGGAGGATCACCACCACCATGTATGGGGAGGATCACCACCACCATGTATGGGGAGGATCACCACCACCCCCATGTATGGGGAGGATCACCACCACCATGTATGGGGAAGATCACCACCACCACCACCACCACCATGTATGGGGAGGATCACCACCACCAACACCATGTATGGGGAGGATCACCACCACCACCATATATGGGGAGGATCACCACCACCACCACCACCACCACCATGTATGGGGAGGATCACCACCACCACCATGTATGGGGAGAATCACCACCACCAGGTCATTACTCTCCTATATAAGGGTCCCCAGCTTTTAAAAAGGGAACTGTCTTTTTAGAGATTTCTACATAAAATATCTAATATTTAAAATCAGATCAATTTAAATAATCATACAAATGTTTGTTTTAATAATATATGAACCCAATAATTCAAATATAAATATTAGATTTAAAAAAAATTATAAATATCTAAAATAAAATGTAAAAAATAACAAAATATAAAATAAAAATTGACTATAAAAAAAATTATTAATAATAATATGATAAAAGTAAAAATAAAACAAAATTAAAAAATGTAAAAATATTTTTTAAAAAACAATAAAAAAAATAATAATCTAAATGAAATAACAAAAAAAAGCAAAAATAAATAAAAATATAAAATATCTAAAATAAAAATGTAACATAACAAAAATTTTAATAAAAATAAACTAAAAACAGAATTAAAGTAAAATAATTAAGACCTGGAGACCGTTGAGCTCGAGTGGGCTCACTTCTTTCGGACAAACGCCAACACGGCCCCAATGGGAACGATATGGGAGACCTTCAAGATACATGCTCGTGCGATCCTCACTAATCGCATAAACAGACACAAAAATTCCTCGAAATTTGCCTTGCAGCAAGCGGAGGAGGCGTTGGATTCGCTAGAGCAGGTTTTTCTGGCTAATCCAACGGCCTCAAACTCAGCTAAATTGCGCCTACAGTCCAGACTCACGGACAACCTACACTTTGAAAAGGCTAAAAAAGGTATCTTCTTCAGCAAACAAAGGACGTACGAGCATGGTGAGAGGGCAGGAAAGCTCTTAGCATATATGGCCCACTTAGACCACAGCCCCCCAGTAGTGGTGCAACTGACAACGAGTGACGGATCCATCCTGACAGACCCCACTGAGGACCCCACTGAGTTCCGACGCTTCTATGCCAACCTGTACACCTCGACCTCTAGCCGACCACTGAATGATCTTCAAGATCTTTTGCAGAATATTGACTTCCCCACCCTCACGGACCCTCAAATAGAAATCCTAGACGCCCCTATCACGGAAGAATGTATAGCTGACGCTATAGCAAACCTGTCACCATCCAAAGCCCCGGGCTCCGATGGCCTCCCACTGGAGTTCTACACCCAATTCCGTGAGACCCTCGTCCCCAAACTAGCCGCTCTCTATAAACACATCTTTGAGACCAGCACCCTACCACACACAATGAAGGAAGCCCTGGTTGTCCTGATCCCGAAGCCCGGCAAGGACCCCTTATACCCAGAGTCATACCGCCCCATATCCCTGATACAATTAGACATAAAAATTCTAGCCAAAGTACTTGCCCTCAGGTTGAACAAAGTAATATCCAGCCTTATCCACCCCGACCAAACGGGCTTCATGCCTAACAAGAACACTGCCTTCAATCTTAGAAGGCTGTTCATGAATCTCCAGGCCACCCACGATAACGTTGGGACGAGGGTTGTGGTTAGCCTCGACGCCGCCAAGGCGTTCGATTCGGTGGAGTGGGGATACCTATGGGAGTGCCTGACGAGATTTAGATTCGGCCCAAAGTTTATAAAATGGCTCCAACTCCTATACCAAGCCCCCACTGCAAGAATCCAGGTAAATGGCCAAGTATCCTCCTCCTTCCCCCTGACCCGAGGGACTCGACAGGGGTGCCCAATCTCACCCATGCTCTATGCACTGGCGGTGGAACCGCTCGCCATAGCCATTAGAGCTCACCCAAATATTCACGGATTACGCAAGGGTCCAGTGACAGAAGTCCTCAGCTTATATGCCGATGACATGTTACTATATTTAGAAGATGCAGGCCCCTCACTTACGGCAGCCCTTCACCTCATCAGCGAGTTCGGGTCCTTCTCTGGGCTACAGATTAACTGGTCCAAGTCCCAAATCCTACCAATAGACACTACGGCCCCGACCAAGGAAGAAATCTCCCTACCCCTTATACGCACCGCACAGATTAAATATTTGGGGGTGCAATGCTCTCGATCCCTGACGGATTACATCAGTCTAAACATTGACCCTCTCTTTGGACTGCTGAAAAGCAGGACTCAGGTCTGGTCCAGGCTTCCCCTCGGAGTCATGGGCAGACTCAGCTTGGTGAAAATGATTCTGCTCCCTAAACTGCTCTACCTTTTCTGGCATGCCCCACTCCAGATCCCGGCGCGCCTGTTCCAAAATATGGAATCAATTTTGAATACCTTTATTTGGGGCTCCTCCAGACACAAATTGGCCTGGCGGACCCTCAAATGTCCGGTTCATCTGGGCGGCACTGCCCTACCAGACTTGATGCTATACTATCTCGCCTCTCAGCTCTCACACTTTTACTACCTGGACAAACACGACAGGCTTAGATACTCCGCCCTGGTGTGCCTAGCTGCCACGGACGTTGTAGCTCACCCCTTTCAAATCATTTTCTGTACCCACCAAGGACTATTGCGATTGGGAGATAGACGGGGCATGCTGGCTCACCATGGCGGAATATGGCATAAAGCACTGAATATCCTGGAGGCCCCACCCATTCATGCTCATACACCACTTTGGGAGAACCCTAGACTACCAGAACTATTGAACATCCCAGACCATAAAATTTGGATAACCAAAAGGATACTCTACCTTTCTCAACTTTGTACTGACCGTACCCTTAAGACATTTCAAGACCTCAAGGAGGAATTCGACCTCCCCAACCACACTTTCTTCCGCTATTTGCAGGTTCGCCATGCAGTGCAGACCCAGTTGGGAAGCTCTCCACCCCGCCTAGAGTCCCTGCCTATCACAAGAGTGCTACTGGGGGACGACCCCAAAAAACTGATCTCTTACCTATACTCACTTCTCCTTACCCCCGGGGCTACATCCCACGCCTACAAGCTGAAAGCCAAATGGGAGAGGGACATAGGAGACATTGATGACGAACAATGGGGAGAAATATTAGAGACACCAAGGAAGGTTTCACCTAAACTCTCGGACAGACTCACCCACCTCTACATACTCCACAAAACGTATATCACGCCGACCAGACAAGCCAAATACAAGCCCGACACAGACCCTTCGTGCCCTAGATGTGGTGCCATGGACTGTACCTTTCACCACCTCATGTGGACTTGCCCACCCATCCAGCAATACTGGGCGCAGATCATTAAATTCCTGCATGACCACATGGGTTCCCCCTTGACACTCTGCCCCCGTCAGTGCATTCTTGGCCTTCTCCCCCTCCCCGAGGAGGAGAAATACCTCACCACATTTCTGCAAGAAACACTATTTACAGCCAGGATGCAAATTGCCCAACTCTGGCTCAGACCTACAGCGCCCACTATCCAGCAATGGAAGAGGGCTGTAAACCTCACCCTACCTTATAAAAAAGTTTTATACTTACACCGGGGCTGCCCAGACAAATACCAGAAAATTTGGGACAGGTGGATTGAAAGCTCGCATACCTGCACGGAGTGACTATCTTAAAAACCCCCTACAAGGGATATTGCCGCGAGGAACTCCCACTGAATCATGCATCTGTTGTCAGAATGGGATAAGACTGTACCAGAACACCATATTAACCAGTACTAATGTTATACAAATGCCATGTGATAGCAACAGTGAATGTACATGATAAGAATGATCTGTAAACATTTTGTTGTTTATAGGTGCATGTTGCACCTAACGTTTTAAATTTTATTTGTTTTGTGCCATTCGGAATTTTATGCTCAATAAACTTTATTCTTGATTAAAAAAAAAAAGTAAAATAATTAAGAAAAAATAATTATAGAAAAGTAAAAATACTACAAATATAATATAAAATGTCTACAAATAACAAAAACTATAAAATGAATGATAAAAAAAAAAAAATCACAATTAAATAGCAAAAAAAAGTTATAACAATAATTTAAAAGTAAAAATATAATATAAAAAATTTTAATTAACAAAAAACGATACAGAGCTCACTTGAAGACGAACTGCAGTCTGCTCACATAATTTGTAATAAAAACAGCTTTGCCATTCTAAAGCTTCCCTCCAACCACTTTGCATATTATTTTATATATACTGTGATTCTGTACTAGCCAAATATGCTGCAGAAATCTCCCTCCGCTGAGTCTGGCTGCAGCCATTTTAACTGTGGGCATCTGAAGCTGCTGCCTGTTCACTTCCTGGATTTACACAGACACACACCTCCAGCTCTGCAGCTCTCATTGGCCCTCCTATGACTCACCCCCCTCTCTTTCTGGCAAACTCTCACAAGCGAGAGAGCTGTGCATGATGTCATAAGGCTAGGCTAATGACCAGACATGAAACAGGAAGTGGGCTGTATAAGGGATTTACTGGCAGAACATTTTATTTTACTATCCAAAGGTAAAATAACAACAAGGGCAGAAGATTTAATAGATGGAAAGATAAAAAAATGACTGAAGGTCCGCTTTAAGGAAAAAGTTGATCACTATTGTCGGGGGCGAGGGGAAGTTGGTAGGTGTGTAAGTTGCAATGCTGCAACACTCCTCCATATGTAGAAATGTCTAAGCTCCCCCAATATAAGGTTAGCTTAGTAGACCATGTGGTGGCCGGGTTGTGCACGTTCGGTCAGTCCCCGTCTACTCTCTGTAGGTATCTATGAAGGGTTATAGAAGAGGTCTCACCTTGGTAGGAGTCCAGGAAAGGGCTTCTCACTGTGTATTGTGCAGAGAGGCGATCCAGGGAGTACCCGGTCCGGGAGAGGGGTGCGTAAGTCTGAGAGGCGTAGTTGGAGTAGTCCTGGAGGATGTCACGCTTCTCCAACTTTCCTTCAACGTTTTCCATTTTCTTTGTTAGTTTCCTGATGGCTGTGGAGTTCCAGAGAAGACACATACCAGATGTAAGAGAACCGCTAGAGACCAACCCGAGCCAATCACACAGCAGGAACCTCCAATCTCAGACCTTACAGACCAAAAGACCATCCCTACCAAATGACTCCTGCACCGGGCAGCATGGAAGATGACACGGCGGTGACTGGCCCTTGTGCCTCCATGGCCCTCTACTGGATCCTAGGTCCAGGTTGTACATCAGGCCTTGAGTCAGAATAAGGCCCTGCCCCCTATGAGCACTAAGTCCTGTCCCATCATTCAACTGATCAATTGTCACAATACAGTATAAGGTCTACTTATACAGGTGGGGGTGTGGCTTATCAGGATGAGGTGGAGCTTACTAGGAGGCGGAGCTTAACACAGTCTGGTCTTAGCTTCCTAGAGGCTACAGGATGAGAGGGATCAATTGAAGAGAGGCACAGGTACTTCGGTGCCTTGCCTGAGAAACATTTTAGGCAAGGTCAGCTTAATCTTAACCTGGGGAACCCATAAAATCCGTTCTCCACCATTTATATCTATTTTTATATGTTGTATTGAACTGTATCGTGTTATTATTAGGTAGTTATGCAACATCTAGTGGACGTTTTGGGACACTACAACTTGTTTACGGGGTGATTTTGGTTTCTCCCTCTGTCCTCCCCTCCTGCATAGTGCTAGTTCGTTCAGTCCTAGCTAGACCCTCCCCATTTCTTTCATGTTTCAGCTTTAGCAGCTTATAGACGCAGGGTTTAGTAAAGTCAGTGGGGTTGATTTACTAAAATTGGCAAGTGCAAAATCTGGTGCAGCGCTGCTTAGGAACCAATCCACTTCTAACTTCAGCTTGTCCAATTAAGCTTTGACAAAAAAAACAAAAAACAAACCTAGAAACTGATTGGTTTCTATTCAGAGTTGCACCAGATTTTTCCCGCTAGTCTGGGAAAAGATTTGACGGTCATAGAGGGGAAGAGAGACCAGATCGTCTCTCCCCACCTCTATGATCTAGGACAGTGATGGCGAACCTTTTTGAGCCAGAGTGCCCAAACTGAAATAAATACATTGGTTTTGTGTTGCAAAGTGCCAACACAGCAATTCGCGAGAGAGGGGGGCTGAGAGAAAGAGAGGGGTTGTGTGAGAGAGAGAGAGGGGGGGTGAGAGAGAGAGAGGGGGGGGAGAGAGAGAGAGATAGAGAGGACAGCGAGAGTGAGGGGTGTGAGAGAGATGCTGAGAGGGAGGGGGGCTGAGAGAGAGGGGTGTGAGAGATATGCTGAAATAGAGAGGGAACAGAGAGAGAGAGAGGGGCTGAGAGAGAGGGGTGTGAGAGAGATGCTGAGAGAGAGGGGCAACAGAGAGAGGGAGAGGGGCTGAGAGAGAAGGGCGTGAGAGAAAAGCTGAGAGAGAGGTGAGCTGAGAGAGAGAGGAGGAACAGAGAGAGGGAGGGGGGACAGAGAGAGAGGGGGAACAGAGAAAGAGAAAAGGGACAGAGAGAGAGAAGAGGGACAGAGAGAGAGAGAGAGGACAGAGAGAGAGGGGTGCGAGAGAAATGCTGAGAGAGGGGGGACACAAAGAGGGGGGGACGGAAAAAGAGGAGGGGGGCTGAGAGGAGAGAGAGACCTCTAGCTCTGTCCTGGACCCTCTCGTGTGCCCACAGAGATGGCTCTGCGTGCCAGCTGTGGCACGCATGCCATAGGTTCGCCATCACTGATCTAGGAGGACCGGTGTTCCGTCAAAAATAGCCAATTCATCAAGATTTCCACATTACGTCACTTCTGGTTACTGTAAAAGCATTAGCTCGGGAAAAAAAATAAAAGATAAATAAAATTGTTTACTTCTGCCCTAGACAGGAAGTGATGTCATGACGCTGTTCCAGTGTTCTGTCAAAATAGCCAATTCATCAAGATTTCCAATTACGTCACTTCCGGTTACTGTAAACAGTTGGTAATTGGAGATTTCGATGACTTGCTGTTTCGATACAACACCGGCAACTGTATACACTCCGGTACACTTTATTAGGAGTGGATATTGTTAGTCCGCTCCGATACTAACCAACAAAATGGCCGCCTCGGTGGCAGCGACAACTTGTGTCCAAACAGCAAAGTCTTCGTGTACCGTAGTGTACGTGCTTGCCAGTGTTGTGTCAAACCGGCAAGTCATCGAAATCTCCAATTACTGGCGGTTTACAGTAACCGGAAGTGACGCAATTGGAAATCTTGATGAATTGGCTATTTTGACAGAACACTAGAACAATATCATGACATCACTTCCTGTCTAGGGCAGAAGTAAACAATTTTTTTTTTTTTTAAAGCATCAGATAATTTTTATTTATTTTTTCCCGATCGAATGCTTTTAAAAGTAGAGGAGAGATTTAGGGTCTTATTGATGTTTATCATAAAGAGTACCTGTCATCTCTTATTTCTCTTACAAGGGATGTTTACATTGCTTGTAATAGGAATAAAAGTGATAAAAAAAAAAATGAAAGGGACAGTGTAAATAAATAAAATAAAAAAGTAAATAAAAAAAAAAATGAAAGGGACAGTGTAAATAATAAAATAAAAAAGTAAATAAAAAAAAAAATGAAAGGGACAGTGTAAATAAAAAAATAAAAAAAGAAGTAAATAAAAAAAAATGAAAGGGACAGTGTAAATAAAAAAAATAAAAAAGTAAATAAAAAAAAATGAAAAGGACAGTGTAAATAAAAAAAATAAAAAAGTAAATAAAAAAAATGAAAGGGACAGTGTAAATAAAAAAATAAAAAAGTAAATAAAAAAAATGAAAGGGACAGTGTAAATAAAAAAAAAAAAAACGAAATAAAAAAAAAAAAACGAAACAAACAAAAAAAAATAAAAAACAACAAAATTAACGCCACGCCACCCCCCCATCCCTCCGTGCTCGCGCGCTGAAGTGAACATGCATACGTAAGTCACGCACGCATATGTAAACAATGATCGCACCGCACATGTGAGTTATCGCCGTAAAGGTCAGAGCGAGAGCAATAATTCTAGCGCTAGACCTCCTCTGTAACTCCAAACTGGTAACCTGTAAACATTTTCAAACCGTCGGAGGACTTTAGGTATCGTAGTTTGTCTCCATTCCACGAGTGTGCGCAATTTTAAAAGCATGACATGTTGGGTATCTATTTACTCGACGTAACATCATCTTTTATATTTTACCAAAATATGTGGTTATATAATGTGTATTTTTGCAATAAAATTCATTAAAGTGTAATTTTTTTGAAAAAAAATAGCATTTGAAAAACCGCTGCGCAAATAATGTATAGAATAGAAAATGACAAGGATCGCCATTTTATTCTGTAGGGTCTCTGATAAAAAAAAAAAAGAAAATTGATATATATATATATATTATACACACACACACATATATATATATGTATGTGTGTGTGTATATAATATATATATATATATATATATCAATTTTCTTTTTTTTTTATATATATATATGTTTGGGGGTTCTAGCAAAAAATATTGACTTTTACTTGTAAACAATAGGGGCCATGAAAGGCCTGGTCTTCAAGTGGTATTAAATAGTGGAAGGATAGATGAGAAGACGGATTGGATCGCCATCAGGCTGTGATTTATTTTACCTTTGATGTGTTCTTTCTGGATCTGCTTAAGTCTTTCTTCTTTCTTGGTTTGTAGTTTGGACCACCTCTTATCCAGCCGCTTTGTGTCCAGCTCATGCCGACTCTCTTTACGTTGTTGGAGAAGCTTCTTCAGTGCCTCCAGACGAGCCTCCTGCAGCCTGAAATTTATCAAGAACAAAAACACATAAAGATTTATTGATAGGGTCGCTTTATCCATCAGATATAACTAAATAGAAGGTGAAGTCAATGGTCACTCACCGGCTACTTATTTATTTTGAGGGTCTCCCCAGCTACTCAGCACAGGGATGGTGGGAAATCCTCATAATGGGCACAGCGGATGTACAGACCCAGGAACTCAGCACAGGGATGGTGGGAACCCCTCATAATGGGCACAGCAGGTGTACAGACCCGGGAATTCAGCACAGGGATGGTGGAAACCCCTCATAATGGGCACAGCGGGTGTACAGACCCGGGAACTCAGCACAGGGATGGTGGGAACCCCTCATAATGGGCACAGCGGGTGTACAGACCCGGGAAATCAGCACAGGGATAGTGGGAACCCCTCATAATGGGCACAGCGGGTGTACAGACCCGGGAAACTCAGCACAGGGATAGTGGGAACCCCTCATAATGGGCACAGCAGGTGTACAGACCCGGGAACTCAGCACAGGGATAGTGGGAACCCCTCATAATGGGCACAGTGGGTGTACAGACCTGGGAACTCAGCACAGGGATGGTGGGAAACCCCTCATAATGGGCACAGCGGGTGTAGAGACCCGGGAACACAGCACAGGGATAGTGGGAACCCCTCATAATGGGCACAGCGGGTGTACAGACCCGGGAACTCAGCACAGGGATGGTGGGAACCCCTCATAATGGCCACAGCAGGTGTACAGACTCGGGAGCTCCATGGTGGGAACCCCACAGAGATCTCGCCAATAAAGTTACTAAGAGGTAGAAGAGACTGAAAGGTGGTTTAACATTCCATTATCCACCAAACAATGAAACCGTTTCAGTGGAGTGATTCTTTAATAAGGCAGAACAGTAAAAATGTGAAATTTGCAGCCATCCATAGTAATCAGATTTTCAGTTTGATGATGAAATGTTTCTCTTAATAATATATTCATCCAGCCAACCTCCTAAATAAAACCAGCTGTGTGGACCTCGTACAGAACACAATCATCACTTACTTCTCTATCTCCTGCTCCCGGAAGGCCCACTCCTTCCTCTCCTGCTCATCCATCATCTTCCTCCTCTTCTCCAGCTGGATCACATCGCTCAGAGGTGGCAGTGTGGCCTCCCAGGCTCTCTTCTCTCTCGCCCGCTCTATCATCTCCACTTCTGCCAGCCTAGCAGGGAGACCACGGCCTGGAAACCCAAAATGAGCCAACATTGAGACCAGGTAAGAGAGATAAAAGACAGTTCTAGGGACCAGGGACAGAGCATAGAAGTGATAGGACAGAGAGAACTCCATAGACCAGGGACAGATAAAAGCAATGAGAGGATGGAGCAGAGGACGGGAGTGAGAGGACGGAGCAGAGGACGGGAGTGAGAGGACAGAGAAGAGGACGGGAGTGAGAGGACAGAGAAGAGGATGGGAGTGAGAGGACAGAGAAGAGGACGGGATTGAGAGGACGGAGCAGAAGACGGGATTGAGAGGACGGAGCAGAGGACGGGAGTGAGAGGACGGAGCAGAGGACGGGAGTGAGAGGACGGAGCAGAGGACGGGAGGGAGAGGACGGAGCAGAGGACGGGAGGGAGAGGACGGAGCAGAGGACGGGAGGGAGAGGACAGAGCAGAGGACGGGAGGGAGAGGACAGAGCAGAGGACGGGAGTGAGAGGACAGAGCAGAGGACGGGAGTGAGAGGACAGAGAAGAGGACGGGAGTGAGAGGACAGAGAAGAGGACGGGAGTGAGAGGACAGAGAAGAGGACGGGAGTGAGAGGACAGAGAAGAGGACGGGATTGAGAGGACGGAGCAGAAGACGGGATTGAGAGGACGGAGCAGAGGACAGGAGTGAGAGGACGGAGCAGAGGACGGGAGGGAGAGGACAGAGCAGAGGACGGGAGGGAGAGGATGGGAGTGAGAGGACGGGAGTGAGAGGACGGAGCAGAGGACGGGAGGGAGAGGACAGAGCAGAGGACGGGAGGGAGAGGACAGAGCAGAGGACGGGAGGGAGAGGACAGAGAAGAGGACGGGAGTGAGAGGACAGAGCAGAGGACGGGAGGGAGAGGATGGAGCAGAGGACGGGAGGGAGAATATGGAGCAGAGGACGGGAGGGAGAGGACGGAGCAGAGGACGGGAGGGAGAGGACGGAGCAGAGGTCGGGAGGGAGAGGACGGAGCAGAGGACGGGAGGGAGAGGAAGGAGCAGAGGTCGGGAGGGAGAGGACGGAGCAGAGGTCGGGAGGGAGAGGACGGAGCAGAGGACGGGAGAGGAGAGGAGAGGAGAGCAGAGGACGGGAGGGAGAGGAAGGAGCAGAGGACGGGAGGGAGAGGACGGAGCAGAGGACGGGAGGGAGAGGACGGAGCAGAGGACGGGAGGGAGAGGACGGAGCAGAGGACGGGAGGGAGAGGACGGAGCAGAGGACGGGAGGGAAAGGACGGAGCAGAGGACGGGAGGGAGAGGACGGAGCAGAGGACGGGAGGGAGAGGACGGAGCAGAGGACGGGAGGGAGAGGACGGAGCAGAGGACGGGAGGGAGAGGATGGAGCAGAGGACGGGAGTGAGAAGACAGAATTAGTTAATAGCAAGTACAAAAAATATTTTGACCAGAATTGTGCATTAGAGGATTCCTTGTCTTATGTGCGGCACCACACTGAATAAGGTCAGGCTCACCCCAGGTAAGATTGGCCAGCATCAGTATCTCAGGAACGGACCCAGACTGCACTACAAACTCTGGACTGTAGGGGTCAGTCTGGGTTTCGCTATCGCGGTAATCCGTCTGAATTGCCACCGTGCGCACCAAGGGGGTGGGGGCCCTCTCCGGCCGCGGGCTGTGCTCCCTCCTGTTCATAGAAGAATATCAAAGAAATCAGCCCAATACACATATTAGCAGCATACAGTTATCAGAACACCACATTGTATAGAATAAAATAGTATAGAATATTATTCCCGCAAAGAAAATAAGTCATGTTGCCCATTTACTGCAAAGGGTCAGGTTCTCCTTACACAGGGTTTGGAGTCAGCACTCCCACAGACAAATAGGGCAGAGGGGGAATTCAGAGGAGGTAAGTTTCAGTGGGGGTGGGGTTGGTTGGTCTACTAATAAAAGGGACACGAGACAGATTGGGAAATTATCAGAACAAAAGAGAAAAGGATCCATGTATAATGCTGGGGTAATATTTTCCTGTGCACAGCTGACTTCCTGTCAGTAATCTCAGGGAAGAACTAGCACTTCAATGTTTTTCTTTTCACTAACATGGCCGGTGTACTATCATTTACTGTCCCCCATCACAAAGTGTCCGCTGTGTACTGTGCATGCGCAGTACACAGGACACACAGATTCCGAAAATTGCCGAAGATGAACGGCGCCTGCGCCGTGAGTCCACTTTCAAGCCCCACCATCCAAGTGGACATAGAGTCAGAATATAAAAGAGCCGAGCGCAGCGAGGCCGTGCCCGAAGCGTGGCGAGCGAAGCAAGTCCGCGAGGGGCCCTCTAAGTTTGTGTAGCCCTATGTCCGCTTGGATGCTGCCGCTTACACCTCGACTCACGGCGCAGGCGCCGTTCATCTTCGGAGATTTTCCAAAAATCCTTAGGCTCCGTACTGTGCATGCGCTGCGCATGCGCAGTACACAACGGACACTTGGTGATAGCCGGACTGTTCGTGTCAGAACACTGGCAACCCAGAATAAGGCTTCTCGCATACGATACTTCTGTTTGAGCATATACTTTTTCAGATGTAATTTCAGACGTTTTTTTGTAAGTATTTTAGTGCGCGCTCTTGCAATTTCACGCAAATTTATTCTCGCGTTCTTGTCCTGTACAATCTGTAAATGGACATTTGCGCACATTTGTGCATTTTTTTTTTACTGAAGAATGCACGGCACTTGTTTACGCCCCTGTGTGCCTAGGCACATTACAGTTAATGGGATATATTTTAGCTCAGTAACAAAAACAAAAACACTGTACTGAGCTTTTTCAAGCAGCAGTGTACAAGAGACCTAATAATAATAACATTGCAGATATCTCATTCTCTGTGTAGGAACCCCCACATACATGCGGGTATGAAAGACCAGCTCTGGTGCCATGTCTCCACCCACCACTTATGCTTGGCCAATCACAAAATGAAGTCTGTGATGACACTGCAGCCAGGGATTTTGTTACTCGCCAGGCTTGGGGTTAGAGTTGGAGGGTTAGAGGGTTTAGGGTCAGAAGATTAGGGGTAGAGTTAGAGGATTAGGGCTAGTAGGTTAGAGTTCGTGTTAAAGGATTAGAGTTAGAGGAATAGGATTAGTAGGTTAGAGGTAGAGGATTAGGGTCAGAGGGTTAGGGGTAAAATTAGAGGATTAGGGTCAGAGGGTTAAGGGTAGAGTTAGAGGATTATGGTTAGTAGGTTGGAGTTAGAGGTAGAGGATTAGGGTTAGTAGGGTAGAGGTAGAGGACTAGAGTTAGTAGGATAGAGGTAGAGGACTAGAGTTAGTAGGAAAGAGGTAGATGACTAGGGTTAGTAGGTTAGAGGTAGAGGACTAGGGTTAGTAGGAAAGAGGTAGAGGACTAGGGTTAGTAGGTTAGAGGTAGAGGACTAGAGTTAGTAGGAAAGAGGTAGAGGACTATGGTTAGTAGGTTAGAGGTAGAGGACTAGGGTTAGTAGGTTAGAAGTAGAGGACTAGGGTTAGTAGGCTAGAGGTAGAGGACTAGAGTTAGTAGGAAAGAGGTAGAGGACTAGGGTTAGTAGGTTAGAGATAGAGGATTAGGGCTATTAGGTTAGAGGTAAAGGATTAGGGTTAGTAGGTTAGTGGTAGAGGATTAGGGTTAGAAGGTTAAAGTTAGAGGTAGAGGATTAGGGGTTACAGGTAAAGGATTAGGGTTAGTAAATTAGAGGTAGAGGATTAGGGGTTACAGGTAAAGGATTAGGGTTAGTAAATTAGAGGTAGAGGATTAGGGGTTACAGGTAAAGGATTAGGGTTATTAGGTTAGGTAGGGAGAGAGATGACCACCGCTCCAGAGGGATCCTTCAAGGCGAATGCTTCCACTCCTAGTGTGGAGCTCCAGGTGCAGGCTAATAACAAGGTAGTTAGAAAGTAACAAGGGGAACTCTGGACAGCCGCACACCAGATAAAGATGAAAAATCAAATGGATTTATTTAAAAACAGGAATCACATCAAGTCCAAAAACACAGCAAAACAGGGAAGGGGGGGCACACAGCTGACGCGTTTCACGCTAAATACAGCGCTTACTCATAGCTTAACAACTCTTGGATGAATGTCATATATATATATATATATATATATATATACAAGCCTATGTCTGGGATATGTGTCACATAGTGAGATAATTGGAAACAGCTGTTATGAACAGCTGAGTTATTAGGTTAGAGGTAGAGGATTAGGGTTAGTAGGTTAGAGGTAGAGGATTAGGGTTAGTAGGTTAGAGGTAGAGGACTAGGGTTAGTAGGCTAGAGGTAGAGGATTAGGGTTAGTAGGCTAGAGGTAGAGGATTAGGGCTATTAGGTTAGAGTTAGAGGTAAAGGATTAGGGTTAGTAGGTTAGTGGTAGAGGATTAGGGTTAGTAGGTTAGAGGTAGAGGACTAGGGTTAGTAGGTTAGAGGTAGAGGACTAGGGTTAGTAGGCTAGAGGTAGAGGATTAGGGCTATTAGGTTAGAGTTAGAGGTAAAGGATTAGGGTTAGTAGGTTAGTGGTAGAGGATTAGGGTTAGTAGGTTAGAGGTAGAGGACTAGGGTTAGTAGGTTAGAGGTATAGGACTAGGGTTAGTAGGCTAGAGGTAGAGGATTAGGGTTAGTAGGCTAGAGGTAGAGGATTAGGGCTATTAGGTTAGAGTTAGAGGTAAAGGATTAGGGTTAGTAGGTTAGTGGTAGAGGATTAGGGTTAGAGGGTTAAAGTTAGAGGTAGAGGATTAGGGGTTACAGGTAAAGGGTTATTAGGTTAGAGTTAGCCCCCGTACACATGGTCGGAAATTCTGTTTTTTTTCTGAGGGATTTTGTCCGACACTGGTGTTGCATACACATGGTCGGACAACGTTGTCGGAAAATTCGATCATTCTGAACGTGGTGATGTTCGTTGCGTACAACGGAACTATGTAGAGACTAGTAGCCAATAGCTTTGGTCTCGTAATTTGATCTGAGCATGCGTGGCACTTTGTCCATCGGAATTCTTGAGGCACGATCGCAAAAAGTCAGATCGGATTTTGTTTTCGGACAATTTGAGATCCTGCGCTCAAATTTTTTCGTCGGAAACTCCAACGGAAAAAGTCTGATGGAGCCCACACACTGGTGGATATTCCGACAACATGGTCCGATCGGACATTTTCCGTCAGAATTTCCGACCGTGTGTACGCGGCATTAGAGGTAAAGGATTAAGGTTATTAGGTTAGAGGTAGAGGATTAGGGTTAGAAGGTTAGAGGATTATGAGTAGAAGGTTAGAGTTAAGGTAGAGGATTAGGGTTAGAAAGTTTTGCCTATAGTTCTACTTTAAAGATGTTATAAAGGCAGAAGGTGCATTCTATGCATTAAGATAAAAAACCTTCTGTGTGTAGAACCCCCCCCCCCCCCATCTCTCTCCAGCGATGTCCACGAGTGTGTTAGCCCTCCGGGACTCCCCTCCTGATTGGCTGAGACACAACAGCAGCGCCATTGGCTCCCGCGGCTGTCAATCAAAGTCGATTAGCCAATCAGGGGAGATGGAGGTGCGGGCCATGTCAGAATGGACACAGGGAGCTGTGACTCGGCTCAGGTGCCCCCATAGCAAGCTGCTGGCTGTGGGGGCACTCGACAGGAGGGAGGGGCCAGGAGCAGCGAAGAGAAGAGTATCCGAGCATCAGGAGGCAAGTATAACATGTTTGTTTGTTTTTTTATTTTTTAAAAACAAGACTTTACAATTACTTCTACATGTCAGAGGTTACAGCTACTGAGCCCTGTAGAGATAATACAGTGATAGTGTCTGGAGCTGCATCTTCATCCTCTATTCTATTTGTTGGTGTGTACTCACCAGGAGTGAGCGAGGAGAACATTGCTTGGGGCTTGCTGGGAGAACGGGATCAGAGGCCTGAAACCAAATACAAACCACGTCAGACTCAGGAAAAATACAGAGGAAGACATTCACCTAAAACTGAATCAGGAAACCCCTACAGGCATTGGTCTACATTCACCCTGTATACAGATGTACTGCTATGTCCCCAGTCTCTAACAATGTCCTCTAGTATGTCCCCAGTCTCTAACAATGTCCTCTAGTATGTCCCCAGTCTCTAGCAATGTCCTCTAGTATGTCCCTAGTCTCTAGCAATGTCCTCTAGTATGTCCCCAGTCTCTAGCAATGTCCTCTAGTATGTCCCCAGTCTCTAGCAATGTCCTCTATTATGTCCCCAGTCTCTAACAATGTCCTCTAGTATGTCCCCAGTCTCTAACAATGTCCTCTAGTATGTCCCCAGTCTCTAGCAATGTCCTCTAGTATGTCCCTAGTCTCTAGCAATGTCCTCTAGTATGTCCCTAGTCTCTAGCAATGTCCTCTAGTATGTCCCTAGTCTCTCACAATGTCCTCTAGTATGTCCCCAGTCTCTCACAATGTCCTCTAGTATGTCCCCAGTCTCTAGCAATGTCCTCTAGTATGTCCCTAGTCTCTAACAATGTCCTCTAGTATGTCCCCAGTCTCCTACGATGTCTACTAGTATGTCCCTAGTCTCTAACAATGTCCTCTAGTATGTCCCTAGTCTCTAACAATGTCCTCTAGTATGTCCCAAGTCTCTTACGATGTCCTCTAGTATGTCCCTAGTCTCTAGCAATGTCCTCTAGTATGTCCCTAGTCTCTAACAATGTCCTCTAGTATGTCCCTAGTCTCTAACAATGTCCTCTAGTATGTCCCTAGTCTCTAACAATGTCCTCTAGTATGTCCCCAGTCTCTAACAATGTCCTCTAGTATGTCCCCAGTCTCTAACAATGTCCTCTAGTATGTCCCCAGTCTCTTACGATGTCCTCTAGTATGTCCCTAGTCTCTAGCAATGTCCTCTAGTATGTCCCTAGTCTCTAACAATGTCCTCTAGTATGTCCCTAGTCTCTAACAATGTCCTCTAGTATGTCCCTAGTCTCTAGCAATGTCCTCTAGTATGTCCCTAGTCTCTAACAATGTCCTCTAGTATGTCCCTAGTCTCTAACAATGTCCTCTAGTATGTCCCCAGTCTCTCACAATGTCCTCTAGTATGTCCCTAGTCTCTAACAATGTCCTCTAGTATGTCCCCAGTCTCTAACAATGTCCTCTAGTATGTCCCCAGTCTCTAACAATGTCCTCTAGTATGTCCCCAGTCTCTAACAATGTCCTCTAGTATGTCCCCAGTCTCTAACAATGTCCTCTAGTATGTCCCCAGTCTCTAACAATGTCCTCTAGTATGTCCCCAGTCTCTAACAATGTCCTCTAGTATGTCCCTAGTCTCTAACAATGTCCTCTAGTATGTCCCCAGTCTCTAACGATGTCCTCTAGTATGTCCCTAGTCTCTAACAATGTCCTCTAGTATGTCCCCAGTCTCTAACAATGTCCTCTAGTATGTCTAGTATGTCCCAAGTCCCCAACAATCTCCTCCCATTCTCTGACAGTCTCCCGCAGCGTGTTCCTAGTCTATCGTCTGTAGTTAGTCTGCAGTCTCTTATCGTCTCCTGTAGTTTGTCCCCAGGGACAGTTGTGCAGGGAAATGGGGCAGAGGTCACAACACAGCAATCTATAGATAACACAGGTGATCACACTCCTCACCTCTCAAAATATTTGTATCTGTTGCTTCCAGATATGTCTTGGTTCTCCGCATGTTGCCAGGGAGTTGCGATCGCAGGCTGAGATCTGGAATACAGGGTGGCAGTGTTATGGTCATGGTGACGACATCTGAACCCATACGGATGAGCTCAGTATTAGAAGTGTATTGGCTGCCAGCTCTATGGGCCGTCTGTATTATTGGGGGTCACGGTGGGGCTCATCTTAGGTCCGAGATGTCACAGGGGGGGGGGGGGTGTAGGAGGTTTAGAGCTGCCGCACTGCCCTCTGTTGGTCACTCAGGTGTATCACTTACCCTGCCAGCTGCTTGAGAGCCAGCATCCTTTGCTCTCCTCTTCCTCGCCACTGGCGGTCGATAAACGACGGGACGGGATCTCTAAGTTGTAGACGCAGAGTGTGGCGGGGGTGGTGGACCAGTTCGCTGAACATGGTGGGGTATTCTGGGACTCTTTGCTGGAAAGAAAAAAAAAAAACAGTGAGTGAGGCTTTGAGATCGAACATTTAACCTGAAATGAGAGGAGACCTCCACATAAAAATGGTATCATCGCTGTCGGTATTTACAGTGATGCTTAAAGGGCATCAGGAAACAAATCCAAATTCACATATCACATAGCATAAAACTGAGATAAGTATGTGATATCCGACCCTTCTATTAGGTGCCAGTACATAGCACTGCCCGGTGTTGGGTCAGCTTGGACTGCCATGTGCAAAGATGGCGCCCTAGTGACCTATGGAAAGGGGTATTATATACAGTGCACCAGGAAAGCATTCACAGCGCTTCACTTTTTCCACATTTGTTATATTACAGCCTTATTCCAAAATGGATTCAATTCATTATTTTCCTCAAAAATTCTACAAACAATCCCCCATAATGACAACGTAAAAGAAATTTTTTGAATTTTTTGTATATTTATTAAAAATAAAAAAGGAAAAAATCCCATGTACATAAGTATCACAGACTCCTCCCATGTATACAAGTATCACAGGCTCCTCCCATGTACATAAGTATCACAGGCTCCTCCCATGTACATAAGTATCACAGGCTCCTCCCATGTACATAAGTATCACGGCTCCTCCCATGTACATAAGTATCACAGGCTCCTCCCATGTACATAAGTATCACAGGCTCCTCCCATGTACATAAGTATCACAGGCTCCTCCCATGTACATAAGTATCACAGGCTCCTCCCATGTACATAAGTATCACAGGCTCCTCCCATGTACATAAGTATCACAGGCTCCTTCCATGTACATAAGTATCACAGGCTCCTCCCATGTACATAAGTATCACAGGCTCCTCCCATGTACATAAGTATCACAGGCTCCTCCCCATGTACATAAGTATCACAGACTCCTCCCATGTACATAAGTATCACAGGCTCCTCCCATGTACATAAGTATCACAGCCTTTGCCATGACACTCAGAATTGATCTCAGGCTCCTCCTGTTTCCACTGATCATCCTTGAGATGTTTCTACAACTTGATTGGACTCCACCTGCGGTAAATTCAGTTGATTGGACATGATTTGGAAAGGCCACACCTGTCTATAGAAGGTCCCACAGGTAACAGTGCATGTCAGAGCACAAGCCAAGCCATGAAGTCCAAGGAATTGTCTGTAGACCTCAGAGACAGGATTGTATGGAGGCATAGATCGGGGGAAGGGTACAGAAACATTTCTGTGGCATTAAAGGTCCCAATGAGCACAGTGGCCTCCATCATCCGTAAAGGGAAGAAGTTTGGAACCACCAGGACACTTCTTAGAGCGGGCCGCCAGGCCAATCCCTAAAGTGGGTGTGATGGGTGACCCCACATATTAGAGATGGGGTTTGGGCAGGACAACCCCGAAAGTGGGTGTGATGTATAGTCTCCACATATTTAGAAGAGGGGTCTGAGAGGGACAATCCCTAAAGTAGGTGTGATAGGTGGTCCCCACATATTTTAAGGTGGGGTCTGGATGGGACAACCCCCAAAGTAGGAAAGGTTGGTAGTCTTTACAGATTTGGAGTTAGGGTCTCGGCAGGACAACACGTAAAATGGGCATGATGAGTGAGTGGTCCCCACATATTAGAGGTCGGGGCTGGGCAACTCCTGAAGTGGGCGTGATGGGTGGACCTCACATATTTACAGGTGGAGTCTGGGACGAGACAACCCCTAAAGTGGGCGTGATGGGTGACCCCATATATTAGAGGTGAGGTTTGGGCAGGACAACCCCTAGAGTGGGTGTAATGGATGGTCCCCTCGTGTCTAGAAGAGTGGTCTGGGAAGAAAAATCTCTAAATTGGTGTGATGGGTGATCACCACATATTTTAAGGTGGGGCCTGGATGGGACAAACCCCAAAGTGGGAATGCTGGGTGGTCTTTTTGCCGATTTAGAGTTAGGTGTCTTGGCAGGCAACTAGTAAAATGGATGTGATGGGTGGTCTCCACATATTAGAGGTGGGGTCTTGGTGGGGTAAACCCCTGAAGTAGGCATGGTGGGTGGTCCCAACATATTAGAGTTGGGGTTTGGGCAGCACAACCCCTAAAGTTAGTGTGATGTATAGTTTCCACATATTTAAAAGAAAGGTCTGGGAGGGTTAGTTCCTAAAGTAGGCGTGATTCCCACATATTTTAAAGGTGGGGTTTGGAAGGAACAAACCCCCAAAGTCGGAATAGTCTTTAAAGATTTAAAGTTAGGATCCTGGCAGGACCACTAGTAAAATGGGTGTGATGGGTGATCCCCACCTATTAGAGGTGGGGTCTTGGTGGGGTAACCCCTGAAGTGGGCGTGATGGGTGACCCCACATATTAGAGATGGGGTTTGGGCTGGACAACCCCTAAAGTAGGAGTGATGAATAGTCTCCACATATTTAGAAGAGGTGTCTGGGAGGGACAATCCCTAAAGTGGGCATGATGGGTGATCCCCACATATTTTAGGGTGGGGTCTGGGCGTGACATTATCGGGGGCATACAAATTGTGGTGGACAAACTCATATTAGATGTACTTCTGTGAAATTGTTCTGATAAATATACTTTTCATTGTTGTAGAGCCTGACTGTACTTATCTTCTTGATGAAGAGGGCAACGACCCCTGAAACGTGTCGCAGTCACAGCAAGCAACTCATCACCCAAGTTTGGCCGGGATGCTGAATGAACTATTTGATGATATAACAACCCATGTACTGTACCTGTATGACAATATGCACTGATGCTTGTCTTTTTAAATGTCCTAACAAAAGTTTTTTAACATATGTATAATAAAATGTTGATCTTTTTTTATTTATCTTTTTTGGTACCTTCAAAGACCTTCATTGTTTAGTTGGGGTATTTGTTTGCACATCATTTTTCTCAGGATGTGGTTCCAGACACTAGATGTCTAATGAGGGTCTCCATTCAGGATTCCTTCCTCCCACTGCTAATGTTGCTTTATATTAGAGGTGGGGTTTGGGCAGGACAACCCCTAAAGTGGGTGTGATGGGTGACCTCACATATTAGAGGTGGGGTTTGGGCAGGACAACCCCTAAAGTGGATGTAATGGGTGATCCCCTCTTTTTAGAGGTGGGGTTGGGGTGAGACCAACCTATTAAAGTGGGGCACCGTATTGGCACACCCACTCAGAACGTGGGCAGATGAAATGAGGAGCGTGGGTGGGGTTAACCTGGTGAACCCAGAAAAATCTGACCCCCACCAAAGTGACCACTGCCTGGGCCCTCCAAACCTGACCCCCTTGTACCTGGAGACCCCAACATCCTGACTTTCATCTCACCTGATGACCCCCAAATATCTGGAGCTCAACAAAGTGACTCTGACCTCCACTGGAGACCCCTCATATTTGATCCCTCCCAACCTGACCCCCCCCCCATACCTGATTCCTCCCAACCTGACCCTCCACCGTATCTGGGGACCCCAACATCCTGACCTTCACCTCACCTGGGGACCCCCAAACATCTGAACCCCAACAAAGTGACCCCCAACCTCGACTGGAGATCCTTCGTATCTGATCCCTCCCAACCTGACCCCCCCATACCTGATTCCTCCCAACCTGACCCTCCCCCATATCTGGGGACCCAACATCCTGACCTTCACCTCAACTGATGACCCACAAATATCTGGAGCTCAACAAAGTGACTCTGACCTCCACTGGAGACCCCTCATATCCAATCCCTCCCAACCTGACCCCCCATACCCGATTCCTCCCAACCTGACCCCCTCCCCCCGTATCTGTGGAACCCAACATCCTGACCTTCACCTCCCCTGGGGACCCCCAAACATATGAACCCCAACAAAGTGACCCCTATCTCGACTGGATATCCATCGTATCTGATCCCTCACAACCTGACCCTCCATACCTGATCCCTCCTAACCTGACCCTCCATACCTGATCCCTCCTAACCTGACCCTCCATACCTGATCCCTCCTAACCTGACCCCCCCCTCCATACCTGATCCTTCCCAACCAGACCTCCCCATACCTAACCCCTCCCAACCCCCCTGTAACTGGGGACCCCAACAGCCTGACCTTCACCTCACCTGCGGACCCCCAAACATCCGAACCTCAATAAAGTGGCCAGATGAAATGAGGACCGTGGGTGGGGTTAACAGTATCATGGGATCCGGGATCATAATGTTGGTAAGTATGCAAAAAAAATCATTGAATAGGTGACACATGTGGACAATATTTTTCGATATCATGAGATCTGTATTCAGCAAAGCGGTGACCCCAGAAGATGAGCGCCCAAGGTTGATGGAGATCCCGGCATTACTCACCACTCTGTCATAGGACATGTGCGCCCTATACGTGGTCTGTACATGGTCCTTCTCACTGGATAACGTGTACAATGGATCTACAAAAGAACGAAGAGAAAATAAAGAATCAATACAAGTGAAATAACTGCAACCAAACCATGACCAAGCCCTGCATACGGTTCAGTAGGACATTTATGTTATTTAGGTGATGAATTCTACCCAACACTCCGGGTGATTCTTATGACTATCGACGCTCTAGAGTCCAGTGATGGCGAACCTTGGCACCCCAGATGTTTTGGAAACTACATTTCCCATGATGCTCCACTACACTGCAGAGTGCATGAGCATCATGGGAAATGTAGTTCCAAAACATCTGGGGTGCCAAGGTTCGCCATCACTACTCTAGATGGTAAGGTTTGGGTGGATCTTGGATATGTGGAATGCAGAAAACAGTACGTATGGACAGAAGAAAAAAAGACAAAGGGTCAGTCCAATCAAAAGTGATATTTCCCCTGTAAGTGGAAGTAAGTTCCACGCTCCCTCTAACATTCTGAGGGGAAGAGCCTGGAGAGGAGAGGACTCCCAGGGTTTAGGAGGTGACCCTAAGGAGGATGGGCATAGAGGATGAGGGGGATAACCTGAAAAGGGGGGAGGGTTCGAAGGGAGTCTGAGGGATGAGGAGTAGAAGGGACCTCCGGGAATGTGGAGGAGAGCCTGGAGAGAAGTCCATTGGCTAAGAAGGAAAGTCAAGAGCGGAGAGGAGCCAGGGTGATGAGGAGTAGCCTAAAAAAGGAGAGAAGCCTGTGAGCTAGGAAGGACAGTCTAAAGAGGAGAGGAGTCTAGGGAGTGAAAAAATAAGCCTGGAGAGGAGTCCAGGGGGTGAGGAGTAAAGAAAAAAAGAGTCCAGGAGATGAGGAGAGCCTGAAAAGGAGGACTCAAAGGATGAGAAGGTAAGCCTGGGAATAAGGAGAGCATGGAGTGGAGATGAGTCCATCGGTCAACAAGGAAAGCCTATAGAAAAGAGGAGCCTGGAGGCTGAGAAGGGGAGCTTGGAAAGTAGAGGGGTCTGTGGGCTAGGAAGGAGAGCCTAGAGAGGAGAGGAGTCTGGGGAGTGAGAAGAGAAGCCTGGAGTGGTGAGGGGTCCAGGGGCAGAGAAGGAAAGCCAGAAGAGGAGGAGTCCAGGAGATAATGAGGAGAGCCTGGAGAGGAGAGGAGTCTATGGGCCAAGAAGGAGAGCCAAGAGATAAGAGGAACCTAGAGAATGAGAGCCAGGACAGGAGCACAGAGAATGAGTAGAGAAACCAGGGTGATGAGAAGGGGAGTGGGGGCTAAAAAGGAGAACCTAAAGAGGAGGGCACTCTGGGGGATTAGGAGGAGAGCCTGAAGAGGATGACTACAGGGGATAAGGAGGATAACCTGGGGGGATGAGAAGGGAGTCTGGGGGTTGAAGAGTAGAGGGGATTGCAGGGAATGTGGAGGAGAGCCTGGAGAGAAGTCCATTAGTTAAAGTTTAAAGTCTCGAGAGGAAAAAGGCCAGGGTGAGGAGAAGGGGAGCCTGCAAAAGAGAGGGGTCTGTGGGCTAGGAAGGAGAGGAGTCCGGGGAGTGAGAAGAGAAGCCTGGAGAGGAGAGGACTCCATGAGATTATAAGGAGAGCCTGGATAGGACAAGTGTAGAAGATGAGGAAGATACCCTGGAGAGCAGAGGAGTTTGGGGGGTGAGGAGGGAGTCCGGGAGGATAACTAGAAAAGAGGATCACAGGAATGTGGAGGTGAGCCTAGAGAGAAGTCCATTGGCCAAGGAGAAAAGTCTAGAGTGGAGAGGAGCCAGGGTGATGAGAAGGGGAGCCTGGATAGAAGATGAGTCTGTGGGCTAAGAAGGAAAGCCCAGAGAGCAGAGGAGTTTTGGGAGTGAGAAGAGAAGCCTGGAGAGGAGAGGGGTCCAGGGGATGAGGAGGAAAGCCTATAAGAGGAGGAGTCCAGGGAATAAGGTGAGCCTGTATGAGAGGTTGAGCCTGGGGATGAGAAGAGCCTTAAGAGGAGAAGAGCCTTAAGAGGAGAAGAGCCCATGGACCAAGAAGGAAAGCCTAGAGAGAGGAGGAGCCTGAAGGATGAGAAGGGAAGCCTGGGGAGGAGTCCAGGGGATGAGGAGGAGAGTGGAGCCTGAGGGATGCAGAGGAGAACAGAGCATGGAGGGATAAGGAGAAGAGGGAAGACCAGGGGTTGAGGATGAGAGAGGAGCCCAGAAGGTGAAAGGGAGAGGGGAGCCCACGGGATGAGGAGGAGAGAGAAGCCCAGTGGATGAGGAGAGAGAAGCCCAGTAGATGAGGAGGAGAGAGAAGCCCAGTGGATGAGGAGGAGAGAAGCCCAGTGGATGAGGAGAGAGAAGCCCAGTGGATGAGGGGAGCCCACGGGAGGAGGAGGAGAGTGGAGCCCACGGGAGGAGGAGGAGAGTGGAGCCCAGTGGATGAGGAGGAGAGAGAAGCCCAGTGGATGAGGAGGAGAGAGAAGCCCAGTGGATGAGGAGGAGAGGGGAGCCCACGGGAGGAGGAGGAGAGAGAAGCCCAGTAGATGAGGAGGAGAGAGAAGCCCAGTGGATGAGGAGGAGAGAGAAGCCCAGTGGATGAGGAGGAGAGAGAAGCCCAGTGGATGAGGAGGAGAGAGAAGCACAGTGGTTGATGAGGAGGAGAGAGAAGCCCAGTGGTGGATGAGGAGGAGAGAGAAGCCCAGTGGATGAGGAGGAGAGAGAAGCCCAGTGGATGAGGAGGAGAGAAGCCCAGTGGATGAGGAGGAGAGCGAAGCCCAGTAGATGAGGAGGAGAGAGAAGCCCAGTGGATGAGGAGGAGAGAGAAGCCCAGTGGATGAGGAGGAGAGAAGCCCAGTGGATGAGGAGAGAGAAGCCCAGTAGATGAGGAGGAGAGAGAAGCTCAGTAGATGAGGAGGAGAGAGAAGCTCAGTAGATGAGGAGGAGAGAGAAGCTCAGTAGATGAGGAGGAGAGAGAAGCTCAGTAGATGAGGAGGAGAGAGAAGCCCAGTAGATGAGGAGGAGAGGGGAGCCCACGGGAGGAGGAGGAGAGGGGAGCCTATGGGAGGACGAGGAGAGGGGAGCCCACGGGAGGAGGAGCCCAGTGGATGAGGAGGAGAGGGGAGCCGACGGGATGAGGAGGAGAGGGGAGCCCACGGGAGGAGGAGGAGAGTGGAGCCCACGGGAGGAGGAGGAGAGTGGAGCCCAGTGGATGAGGAGGAGAGAGAAGCCCAGTGGATGAGGAGGAGAGAGAAGCCCAGTGGATGAGGAGGAGAGAGAAGCCCAGTGGATGAGGAGAGGGGAGCCCACGGGAGGAGAAGGAGAGAGAAGCCCAGTAGATGAGGAGGAGAGAGAAGCCCAGTGGAGGAGGAGGAGAGAGGAGCCCAGTGGATGAGGAGGAGTGAGAAGCCCAGTGGATGAGGAGGAGAGAGAAGCCCAGTGGTGGATGAGGAGGAGAGAGAAGCCCAGTGGTGGATGAGGAGGAGAGAGAAGCCCAGTGAATGAGGAGGAGAGAGAAGCCCAGTGGATGAGGAGAGGGGAGCCCACGGGAGGAGAAGGAGAGAGAAGCCCAGTAGATGATGAGGAGAGAAAAGCCCAGTGGATGAGGAGGAGAGGGGAGCCCACGGGAGGAGGAGGAGAGGGGAGCCCAGTGGATGAGGAGGAGAGGGGGGCCCACGGGAGGAGGAGAGAGAAGCCCAGTGGATGAGGAGGAGAGGGGAGCCCACGGGAGGAGGAGAGAGAAGCCCAGTAGATGAGGAGGAGAGAGAAGCCCAGTGGATGAGGAGGAGAGAGAAGCCCAGTGGATGAGGAGGAGAGAGAAGCGCAGTGGTTGATGAGGAGGAGAGAGAAGCCCAGTGGTGGATGAGGAGGAGAGAGAAGCCCAGTGGATAAGGAGAGGGGAGCCCACGGGAGGAGAAGGAGAGAGAAGCCCAGTAGATGAGGAGGAGAGAGAAGCTCAGTAGATGAGGAGGAGAGAGAAGCTCAGTAGATGAGGAGGAGAGAGAAGCCCAGTAGATGAGGAGGAGAGAGAAGCCCAGTAGATGAGGAGGAGAGGGGAGCCCACGGGAGGAGGAGGAGAGGGGAGCCCATGGGAGGACGAGGAGAGGGGAGCCCATGGGAGGAGGAGCCCAGTGGATGAGGAGGAGAGGGGAGCCGACGGGATGAGGAGGAGAGGGGAGCCCAGGGGAGGAGGAGGAGAGTGGAGCCCACGGGAGGAGGAGGAGAGGGGAGCCCACGGGAGGAGGAGGAGAGTGGAGCCCACGGGAGGAGGAGGAGAGTGGAGCCCACGGGAGGAGGAGGAGAGTGGAGCCCACGGGGGGAGGAGGAGGAGAGGGGAGCCCACGGGAGGAGGAGGAGAGGGGAGCCCACGGGAGGAGGAGGAGAGAGGGAGGAGGAGGAGAGTGGAGCCCACGGGAGGAGGAGGAGAGTGGAGCCGACGGGAGGAGGAGGAGAGTGGAGCCCACGGGAGGAGGAGGAGAGGGGAGCCCACGGGAGGAGGAGGAGAGGGGAACCCACGGGAGGAGGAGGAGAGGGGAGTCCAGGGGGTGAGGATAACAGCAGAGCATGGGGGGGGGGAGAAGAGAGAGGAGCCTGGGAGGGATGAGGAGGAAAGGGGAGCCCACGGGAGGATGAGGAGAGGGGAGCCCACGGGAGGACGAGGAGAGGGGAGCCCACGAGAGGACGAGGAGAGGGGAGCCCACGGGAGGAGGAGGAGAGGGGAGCCCACGAGAGGACGAGGAGAGGGGAGCCCACGAGAGGACGAGGAGAGGGGAGCCCACGGGAGGAGGAGGAGAGGGGAACCCACGGGAGGAGGAGGAGAGGGGAGCCCATGGGATGAGGAGGAGAGGGGAGTCCAGGGGGTGAGGATAACAGCAGAGCATGGGGGGGGGAGAAGAGAGAGGAGCCTGGGAGGGATGAGGAGGAAAGGGGAGCCCATATGGGTCCCAAGGATTCCCCCCAATCCCACCCACTCTATTTCTCTTCAGAACTTTATTGATCATCCGCTATACAAGAGTCTGACTGTTCCGCTCGACCAGAAACAGAAGACTCTCTATGTGGGTTATACTGCAATACTAACAAGGGGGTCCGGAGGAAGGGGGGGGGGAGTGGTGGGGGAGATTACATGGATAAGCAAGTATAGTGGAAGGGAGAAAAGTTGGGGGTCAGGTTGATGAGGGTCAGATAAATTGGGGGTCAGGTAGTGGGAGGTCACCAAATAAATTGGAGGCGGGTAGGTGGAGTACGTCAGATACATTGGTGATCAGGTATTTGGGGGGGGTCCATCAGATAAATTGGGTGTCGGGATGTTGGGGGTTAAATTGTGAGGGGGGTCATCAAATATGTTGGGGGTCAGGTAAAGAACGGTAGAAGTCAGGTTGGTTGGGGTCACCAGAATAGCTGTGGGGTCACGTATGGTCAGATTTCGAATGAACCTTCGCAGTTAGGTCATGGGAGGTCAGGTTGGGAAGTATTGGGTTGAGGGGAGCCAGGTATGGGGGGTCCCCAACTTATGTAAGGGTCAAGTTGTTGGCGATTAAATTAGTGATGGTTTCCAGGTACAAGAGGGGTCAGATTGGAAGGGGTCCCCAGGTACAGAGTTGCAGGATGTTGGGGTTTCCAGTTCAATGGGGGTCAGGTTGGGAATGTTTAGGTTGTTGGGGTCACCGTTTCCAGGATTGGGTCATTGGGGGTAAGGCTGGGAGGTATCAGGGGTCAGATTTCTTGGGGTTCCCAGGTGAGGTGTAGATCAGGTTGTTGGGGTTCCCAAATACAGAGGGGTCAGATTGGGAGGGGTCCCCAGATACAGAGGTTCAGTATGTTGGGGTTCCCAGTTCCAGGGTATCAGGTTGGGAGGGTTGAGGTTGTTGTGGTAACTGGGTACAGGGTTGGGTCATTGGGAGTCATGCTGGGCGAGATCAGGTATGGAGGGGGGATCCCCAGGTAGGGGTCACTTTGGTGGGGGGTCAGATTTTTTGGGATCCCCATGTGAGGTGAAGGTCAGAATGTTGGGGTCCTCAGGTACAGGGGGGGTGAGGTTGGGAGGGGTCAGATATGAGGGGTCAGGTTGGAGGGATCAGATACTGGGGTCAGGTTGGGAGGGATCAGGTATGGGGGGATCAGGTTGGAGGGATCAGATATGAGGGGTCTCCAGTGGAGGTCGGGTCACTTTGTTGAGGTTCAGGTGTTTGGGAGACCCCAGGTGAGGTGAAGGTCAGGGTGTTGGGGTCCCCAGGTACAGGGGGGGTGAGGTTGGGAGGGGTCAGATATGAGGGGTCAGGTTGGGAGGGATCAGGTATGGGGGATCAGGTTGGAGGGATCAGATACAGGGGTCGGGTTGGGAGGGATCAGGTTGGAGGGATCAGATATGAGGGGTCTCCAGTGGAGGTCGGGTCACTTTGTTGAGGTTCAGGTGTTTGGGAGTCCCCAGGTGAGGTGAAGGTCAGGATGTTGGGGTCCCCAGGTAAAGGGGGATTGGGTTAGGAAGTGTCAGGTGTGGGGGTGTCTGGTTGGGAGGAATCAGATCTCCAGTCGAGGTTGGGGTCACTTTGTTGGGGTGAGGATGTTGGGGTCCCCAGATACCGGGGGCAGGTTTGGAGAGATTAGGTATGGGGGGGTCAGGTTGGGAGGGATCAGCTATGAGGGGTCTCCAGTGGAGGTCAGAGTGACTTTGTTGAGGTTCAGATATTTGGGAATTCCCAGGTGAGGTGAAGGTCAGGGTGTTGGGGTCCCCAGGTACAGGGGGATTGGGTTGGGAGGAGTCAGGTATGGGGGTGTCTGGTTGAGAGGAATCAGATCTCCAGTCGAGGTTGGGGTCACTTTGTTGAGGTCCCCAGATACCGGGGGCAGGTTGGGAGGGATCAGATATGAGGGGTCTCCAGTGGAGGTCAGAGTCACTCTGTTGAGGTTAAGATATTTGGGGGTTTTCAGGTGAGATGAAGGTCAGGATGTTGGGGTCTCCAGGTAAAGGGGGATTGGGTTAGGAAGTGTCAGGTGTGGTGGTGTCTGGTTGGGAGGAATCAGATCTCCAGTTGAGGTTGGGGTCACTTTGTTGGGGTGAGGATGTTGGGGTCCCCAGATACCGGGGGGCAGGTTTGGAGAGATTAGGTATGGGGGGGTCAGGTTGGGAGGGATCAGATAGTGGAGGTCAGAGTAAATTTGTTGAGGTTCAGATATTTGGGGGTTTTCAGGTGAGATGAAGGTCAGGATGTTGGGGTCTCCAGGTACAGGGAAGTCAGGTTTGGAGGGTCCCCAGACAGCGGTCACTTTGGTGGGGGTCGGATTTTTGTGGCTTCCCCAGGTGAGGTGGAGGCCAGGATGTTGGGGCATCTGGGTATATAGGGGTAAGGTTGGGAGGGATCAGGTATGGGGGGATCCCCAGGTAGGGGGTCAGGTTTTTGGGGGGTCCCCAGGTGAGGTGGAGATCAGGATGTTGGGGTCCCCAAGTACAGAGAGAGGGGTCAGGTTGGGAGGGATCAGATATGAGGGGCCTTCAAGTGGAGGTCACTTTATCAAGGTTAAGGTTTTTGGGGTCCTCGGGTGAGGTAGAGGTCAGGATCCTGGGGGTCCATAGTTATGGGGGTCACATATGAGGGGTCTCCAATTATGGGGGTCAGATATGAGGGGTCCCCAGGTACTGGAAGTCAGGATGCTGGGGGTCCATAGTTACGGGGGTCACATATGAGGGGTCCCCGGTTATGGGGGTCAGGTTGTTATGTGAAGTCGGGTTCGGAGGGGTCCCCCTTCCCCGGTGTTTCGGTACCGTAGAGGAAGTCATAGGTCCGGCTGGCTCTGTAGGGCTCCCCGGGCCCCGGCCGGGTCTGGGTGGTCAGGGTCCGGCTCATGCTCCTCCGTGGATCTCTCCGTACAGCGTCACCATGGAGACGGGCCACCGCTACCGGTTGCCAGGGAGACGGGGTCACGTGAGGACGGGGGCGGAGCGGAGAGGACTACATCTCCCGGCATCCTGTGCGGCCTGAACTGAGAGGGGAGGAGCCAGGGGAGATGAGTAGATGAGGTGGCTCCTCCTCCTCCTCTCCCAGGTGATGTCGATGCAGAGTTCAGCTCACAGCAGAGCCCGGTGT